>JAMWET010001607.1:297500-335000 GCA_024036415.1 Prochilodus magdalenae
CCCACAGGACGCTGCCCACCGCGCCACAGGACGCTGCCCCACAGGATTGCTGCACACCAGAACACTACCACAGATGTGATGCCAACAGGACGCTGTTGGCTGCCAACAGGATACTACCCACAGGATACTACCCACAGGACGCTGCCCACAGGACGCTGCCCACAGGATGCTGCCCACAGGATGCTGCCCACCGGAAGCTGCACACAGGGTGATGCACACAGGACGCTGTTGGCTGGATAGTTCTGGTTGGTGGACGATTCTGAGTCCAGCAGTGTCACTGAGGTGTCCAGCAGCACTGCTGTGTCTGATCCACACACATCAGCACCACACACACTACCACACCACCACAACATCGGTGTCACTGCAAGGCTGAGAATGATCCTCCACCCACATACTACCTGCTCTGTGGTGGTCCTGTGGGGGTCCTGACCATTGAAGAACTGTATACACAGCCAGATCTGATTTTAGAACTCTCCGTTTTATAAAAGTCGTAGAACTGAATTCTGCACGAGGAACAGTTCACCAGCTACTTAGACCCACAGCTAAATCCAGCCTGTCCCACTCTGGCTCTCTCCTCCGGGCTGCTGGCTTCTCTCCGGCCTCAGCAAGCCGCAAAGTATGCTTATGTGTTTCATCTAAGGTGAGTTTGACCCTCAACACTTCTCTCCTCCCCAGACCTCTCTGAGGGGAATATGGTGCGGTGGGGCGAAGTGAAGGGGGAGCTGCAGTGCAAACAGCTCTGGTTACCTCCGGCTCTGCGGCCGTGTTACTGACCAGTTTTTACAACCGGAGCGTTTGAAGTTGTGAATGAAAAATGACAATACACTGTGCATGACCCAAACGGCCTGTGAGAGCATTCACTTGGAATTACAAACCGCATGAGAATAGGAAAAACAGGGAAAACGGGCAGAAATTCCCCAGCCGGCCCGGTGCTCCGGTCCAGCACTGGGCTATTATTGGTTATTATTCATACAGCAGACATGAGAATGCAGTAAACAGCATTTAAATACAGAGTGGGATTTAAGGCCGCTGTGTCACAGCACAATGGGCAACAATGGCTATCCGATAACGACGGCTGCAGGTCATAGCTGCTCATAACGGTGCCTAGCAGTTCACAGCATGGTTCATAGCAGGTCATAGTTTATCAGTGATGTACTTTGAACCGTTCCTCCGTCCACTATATGGCCAAAAGTTAACGGATACCTAACTGCCACACCTATGTGAGCTTATCGGACATTCCAAAACCTTGGGAACTAATACAGATTAGTATTCTGTAGAGTGCGTCCCTGGGAACTTGGTGGATCCCTGGTGCCCATCCACTGATGCTGAAGACGTCTGGCTCACAATCGACATTCCTGTTCATCCCAAAGGTGTTTAGAGGGGCAGAGAGGTGACGCCACTGAAGGCCGTCCACACCGAATGGTCATGCTGGAACAGGAAAGGGTTCCTCCCCAAACTGCTGCTACAAAGCTGGAACCACGGAGCTGTGTGGTATGTGTCTGTGTGCTGTAGCATTATTCATGAATCGATATTTATTTGTAAATCCCCCCGTGAGCAAGCCAGAGGCAACAGTGGCGAGGAAGAACTCCCTTAGAGGAAGAAGAGACCTTGAGAGGTACCAGGCTGGAGCAGGAAACCCATCCTCCCCAGGTCGATCCCGGTTGAAGAGAGAAAGACAGAACTAACAGGAAATGGAGTTTGGAACATCTGATTGATTGAATGATTGATTGATAAGTGTTATGTGTAAGCATTAACACCACCCTTCACTGGAACTAAGGGTCTGACCCCCGCCCTCAACCATTATCCCCCTCCACCAAACATTCTCCTGGATTCATCCACCAAACCCGGATTCCTCTATTAGCCCTCCAGATAGTAAAGCATGGTCCATCACTCCAGAGAACCCGGTTCTACTGCTCCGGAGTCCAGTGGTGGAGCTTTACACCCCTCCAGCCGACGCTTGGCATTGAGCACAGTAATCTTAGGCTCGTGTGAGGCTGCTCCTCCATGGAGACCCGTGTTCTTTGTGCTGATGTCGGAGGCAGTTTGGAGCTCTGTAGTAGATGGTGCAACACAGGACAGGTGGTGTTGGTGCCACAGCATCAGTCTGCTGGCTGACACGTACAGTCAGACCGAAGTAAGGCCCAATCAGAGGACTGGATGTTCCCTACAAAGCACATTACAGCATGTTTGCCACTCTGCCACCCAAATCATCTGTGCCCTATTCACAGCCAGGCAGAAGCAGCCCGGCGCTCAACGCTACGACGTGTCCTCACCTCAGCGTGGTGGCTTTTCCGTCAGCCCCCAGCGGCCCACTGCGAGGCTGGTCATTATTATTATGTGTGCTTTTGGTTTTTTTTTTCAGTCATTAGGAATTATGAATTGTTTCCAGAGTGAAATCCACTCACGCCCAGCAATAACGAGGCGCCGCGGCCCTCTCTGAGATAGCAGCGTTCGTCCTCCTTTGTCTGTTCACTGGAAACGAGCGAGCTCAGTAAAGCCCCGGAGAGCGCCCGGCGTGGGTAACCTGCTGCCAGCGGGAGATAAAGCTTTAGACACTTTTTCTACCGGCCCCGTTCGGGCCCCTCTCGCAAACAGCGATTAGGAAATCACCGCACAATAGCCAATCGCACACACACCTCCAAAGCTCCACTGCTCAATTAGCGCCGGTTTCCTCTCTTCATGGGCCGAGTTATTCAGGGTTTAGAATCAAAGCGCTGTAGTGCTTTGTCACCGGCCGCAGCGGCCCCGTGTGTAAGCTCATATTGGACTTCCCTGGAGTTGTAGACAGTTTACAGCCTGAATGTTACACTTCAAAGGGAAGCTGCTCGCTGCGGTTGGTTAAGAGTGTGGAAAGAGTGACAGTAAAATTTTCTACTCCTTATTGTGCAATTCCATCAAATGGAATGCATGAAGTAATCCCAGTGTGGCACATCTGTTTGGGCATGTAGCTGATTGTTTAGACACGCAGTTCAATAAACTTTATTGATGATTTTATTTAATTATTAATACACATTGTCTACACATAAACATCATGAACAGAACAGATAAGCACACAAACCAGTACCTAGTACCCTAACCACCAAAGAGTATCCGCACAAATACAGTATGTTGTCAAAAGTATTCACTCCCCCATCCAAATCATTAAATCCAGGTGATCCGGTCACTTCCATCTTCACAGGTGTATAAGCCGAACACCTAGACATGCAGACTGCTCCTACAGACGTTAGTGAGAGAACAGGTCGCTCTCAGGAGCTCAGTGAACTCCAGCGTGGTACCGTGATAGGATCCACCTGTGCTACAAGTCCAGTGGTGAAATTCCCTCCTACTAAATATTCCACAGTCCACTGTCAGTGGGATTAGAACACAGTGGGAGTGATTGGGAATGACAGCAGCTCAGCCACGAAGTGTTCGACCACGTACAATGACAGAGCGGGGTCAGCAGGTGCTGAGGGTCATAGGTCACAGAGGTCACCAACTTCCTACAGAGTCCATCACTACAGACCTCCAACCTTCATGTGTCCTTCAGATCAGCTCAGGAACAGTGTGTAGAGCTTCATGGAATGGGTTTCCATGGCGAGCAGCTGCATCCCAGCCTTACATCACCAAGCACAGCGCAGAGCGTGGAACGCAGTGGTGTAAAGCTCCGCCCCTGGACTCTAGAGCAGTGGAGGTGTGTTCTCTGGAGTGACCAATCACGCTTCTCTGTCAGTAATCCGATGGAGGAGTCCTCCATGAGTCATCCTGTTAGTGCGGCACCATCGGCAGACGGCTGCACCACGCAGGACTACATGCACACAGACCGTTACCACGACTGTCCTTAACACCACGTCACCGTCACCAAAGACTGCAGTGGTGTCGTACCAGACTGTCATGGAGTGACTCAGAATGGCAGCGGGTCATCTTCAGTGACGAGTCCCGCTTTAGTCTTGGTGGAGACGCCCAACGAATCCGTGTGTGGAGGCACCGTGGTCAGCACCAAGATGAACGGTCTGTTGTCACACGTCCAGAAGACCTGGTGTCCCTCCACCTCCACCCCTACCGCACCACCTGCAGGAACTGTGTGAGGATGTTCAAGCTGCATGGGATGGATTATCACAGGACACCATCAGGAACCTCTACAGCTCCATACCGAGACGTCTGGCGTGTTGGGTTAGCAAACACGGCGGTCCGACGCCATACTGAGAGACAGACTTCTGTATGTGTAGCTCAATAAATATTGATCATATCAGTCTAAACTTATCATCAGTTATTGATCCTGGTCACCTTTATCTTCCTTCCCAACACACCTGCACTCCCACACCTCCTTCTGGGTGGAGCTGTTCTGTTGATGATGAGGGTATATGCTCGTTATCAGGGTTCTTCGGTGGACAGGTACGTGAGGGTCCACCTATATAAAGGATCTTTCTGTGTTGTTGTGTTTACACACCCACAGTGCCTCAGTGCTGATGTACAGAGGACGATAACAGCAGATGGTTTAGTGTTGTGTATGGCTGCTTGGCCTTGTGTGAGCTCTCTAGTCATTCTGGCGGAGTTCAGCAGCTAACTGCATTACACTGTCATAACAACACTACATTTGCACGGCTATAAAACCCGCCGAGCGAGAATAATGCTCCCGCTGTTTGGAGTTTTAATCCTATGGGAAAGCATTTTAGTCCTAATTCAGCCATAAAGCCTGGAGGCATCAGCACCAGTGCCATTACAGAGCAGCATCGAGGCCGAACTGAACTGTAAGGGCTGCGGCTGTGATGCCGAGTGATCCTAATGGGAAACTGAACGACGTGGCTCACTTTGCGTTCATCTGATGCGTGATCATCTTCGATTGTATTCAGGGAGAGATCCTGACAGCATATACGATCGGTTCCCTCTGCTTTGGTAAAGCTGAAGATGTTTCCATTCCATTAGCAGCTATGATGAACTGACTCAGATATCGAGTTACATAACCGACTCATGTTAAAACGTCTTCCTTGTTCTTCTGGAACAACAAATTGGCAACATTCGCTCGGAGAAATGACAGGGCATTCGGCAGTCCTACTAAGACATACATAACCCGACATGTGAATGCAACAACCAGCAATTAAATACAGGATCAGATTCAAATCCGAATGGCTGCACTTGGAAAAAATAAGCTTCCAAATCCAACTACGGAGAAGAGCTCAGCTACACAGTTCAGAGCGGGTCACAGGAGGTCATGGTATTATATGGAGCATTCTACCTGTACACTAAACCCTAACCCCTACATTTACACTAAACCCCTTACCCCTACATTTACACTAACCCCTAACCCCTACCTTTACACTAAACCCCTAACCCCTACATTTACACTAAACCCCCTAACCCCTACATTTACACTAAACCCCTAACCCCTACATTTACACTAAACCCCCTAACCCCTACATTTACACTAAACCCCTACCCCCTACATTTACACTAAACCCCTACCCCCTACATTTACACTAAACCCCCTAACCCCTTCATTCACACTAAACCCCCTAACCACTACATTTACACTAAACCCCTAACCCCTACATTTACACTAAACCCCTAACCCCTACATTTACACTAACCCCCCTAATCCCTACATTTACACTAAACCCCCTAACCCCTACATTTACACTAAACCCCTAACCCCTACATTTACACTCAACGCCTAACCCCTACATTTACACTAAACCCCCTAACCCCTACATTTACACTAACCCCCCTAACCCCTACATTTACACTAAACCCCTAACCCCTACATTTACACTCAACGCCTAACCCCTACATTTACACTAAACCCCCTAACCCCTACATTTACACTAAACCCCCTAACCCTACATTTACACTAAACCCCCTAAACCCCAACATTTACAAAAACCCCCTAACCCCTACATTTACACTAAACCCCCTAACCCCTACATTTACACTAAACCCCTAACCCCTACCTTTACACTAAACCCCTAACCCCTACATTTACACTAAACCCCCTAACCCCTACATTTACACTAAACCCCTAACCCCTACATTTACACTAAACCCCCTAACCCCTACATTTACACTAAACCCCTACCCCCTACATTTACACTAAACCCCTACCCCCTACATTTACACTAAACCCCCTAACCCCTTCATTCACACTAAACCCCCTAACCACTACATTTACACTAAACCCCTAACCCCTACATTTACACTAAACCCCTAACCCCTACATTTACACTAACCCCCCTAATCCCTACATTTACACTAAACCCCCTAACCCCTACATTTACACTAAACCCCTAACCCCTACATTTACACTCAACGCCTAACCCCTACATTTACACTAAACCCCCGAAACCCCTACATTTACACTAACCCCCCTAACCCCTACATTTACACTAAACCCCTTACCCCTTCATTTACACTCAACGCCTAACCCCTACATTTACACTAAACCCCCTAACCCCTACATTTACACTAAACCCCCTAACCCCTACATTTACACTAAACCCCTACATTTTCACTAAACCCCCTAACCCCTACATTTACACTAAACCCCCTAACCCCTACATTTACACTAAACCCCTAACCCCTACATTTACACTCAACGCCTAACCCCTACATTTACACTAAACCCCCTAACCCCTACATTTACACTAACCCCCCTAACCCCTACATTTACACTAAACCCCTAACCCCTACATTTACACTCAACGCCTAACCCCTACATTTACACTAAACCCCCTAACCCCTACATTTACACTAAACCCCCTAACCCCTACATTTACACTAAACCCCTACATTTACACTAAACCCCCCAACCCCTACATTTACACTAAACCCCCTAACCCCTACCTTTGACAGAAAAATCTGTTTTATCTCTGAGTTTGAACCAGTTTGGTAGAATCATCTAGATGTACCTCAAACAAATATGCAATGCATGTATAAGCAGTGGAAAGAAATTTGGCTCTGTGCATCCATAGGCTCATATTTCTTACTACCTCAGTAAATCTGTTACTCACATCAGACTGCCGGACGGCAAACGTTTCAATCAAAAGCCCCATACGAGGACTGGATGTTCCTCACAGAGCTAATTACTGCATGTTTGCCGTTCTGCCACACATCATCTCTGCTCTGTTTACAGCCAGGCACAGCAGCCTGACGCTAAACGTCACGACACGTCCTCACCTCAGCGTGAAATGGTTTTCACATCAGTGCCCACTGCAAAAAGCCACGTCTGCCATCTCCTGGAGCACCCAAGAAAGACCTGACTGGCAGTTAGAGCCTCGTTCATTAGAGACCCGCAGCCAGACAGGACAGCTTCCTCTGGACCGGCTCCAGCCCAGCTTTGGTGAGGTGTCGCTGAAATGTTGCATGTTGTGTTAGTTGGACCACAGCTTGGCTGTGCGAGTTGGCGAGAGCTTCTGAAGGCCGAAAGAGCCGCCGTGTGTCACCCTGAGTCACAAAACAAAACCACAATTGCGCTGTCAGAGTGACGGGATGGTGAAAACATCTCTTTGGATCGTGGTGTGAAATACTTTAGGCCTGTTAAGGGAACATATTCCCCTCTGTTGTTTCTCACTTGTCATTATCGTAAAAGAGCTGTGAAGACGGTCAGCCTCATTTGCATGGCAGTCATGTCCACATGCTCTGCATGTCTCTGAGTTCAGCTGACCAGCTTCTGAAACCGGTCTGACACCGCACAGGATGGATATCCAGGCCTGCGTGATGCCTGCATAGCCCTTAGCATGCGCTCATGAGCTACTGCGAGGGTCCCCAAAGGCCTGAACGGTACCAGTTTATAATAAAGCTACCTTTATAACATGTTTATAAACGTTTAAATTGGTTTATTAAAGGACATTGGCCCTAAGTGTTAATAAACAGTTATAACACATTAATAAATAGGGCAAGACTAATCTCTTACATATGATGAATATGAATTTAAGCTAAGAGGTTTAATGCTGACTGATGGAAAAGGGCTGATGTGAGTTCACTGTTAGCCTAACAACAGGTCGCTATGGCTCTTCTTATTTATGTGTTATAACTGCTTATTAATGATTTTAAGGTGTTTATTTCCTAATTAATAAACATTAATAAGCTCCTTTTAAACTACGGGTTAAAGTCTTATTGTAAAGTGGTCCCGTCTGAACGGGGATTTCCATTAAAGGCCTGAAGTAAGTACATACAGAGACTTACTGCTCCTTTAATGAACCCTTAACCATCCTAACGCACCCTTGAGACGCAGGCCTGGGCCGGAGGTAGGGAACCAGTCTTGTAACCGCAGGGCTGCCCGGTTTGATTCCCCAAGCTGACAGGATATGATTGAAGTGCCCCTGAACAAGGCACCCAACCCCCTGACTGATCTCTGGGGACCACAGATAGGGCTACCCACTGTGCCGGGGGAATGTGCCCCCTCCCTGCTAAAGTGTGTCTGGGTGTTTCAGTGCACACATGGGTTAAAAGCTTTTAAAGGAGCAACATGCAAGATTTTTTTCAAGTCTCGTAACGCCACGCTGTGCCTCTGGAGGTCACTGTAGTGGGATCAGTCCAATGTGAGAGGAAGAAGAGCTGCTGCCCTGATGGTGTTTTCCAACCAATCATGTCGAAGGTCCTGCTCCCTCAAACGACAAATCGGACCCCCATAGTGTATTGGAGTGAACCTGTACGACTGTATATAGTCACCCATCAGCTTCCCTACAGTCGTCCCTAATCTACACTCCTGAAAAAGATTTCAGTTTAGAACCATATCTGATTTGTGTTCGCGTACAGAGGAATTTATCGTTCCCTATATAATCCATCTGCTCACTGAAACACACTTTAGTGGGCACATTCACCCGGCTCAGTGGGCAACCCTATCCATGGTGCCCGGGGATCAGTTAGGTGCCGTGCTCAGGGGCACTTGAGCTTAGGGAATCAAACCGACGAACCTCTGGGCAGACGGCCTGGTTCCCCAACCTCCAGCCCACGACTGTGCCATAAGGGTTCTTTAGCAAAGACAGTCAGCCTATATACAACGACGGTTCCTTGCATGGTAAAATGGTTCTTCAGATTGATGCAGAATGTGTTCTAGATAGAGTCATCCATCATCTTTGCTTAAAGAACCCCTTGAAGAACCAACTTTTCTGAGAACTGAAGAGGCCGTAATGCCAGGTTCATGCCTAGTGTGCAGACGGAACAGCCAGGTGTGGTGTAAAACTTGAAAACCTGAGGCTGTATGCAAACATGCCTCGGTCACTCATAGGCCGGAGAATCTGTTTCCTTCGTTCCTTGTTTCTACCAGAGCAGCTTCCAACAGCACGGCAGCTGTTGGGCGGGGGGTTGGCAAGGGGTTGGCGGGGTTGGCAAGCATGGTGACCCAAGGGCAATAAACATCAAGCAATGTGGAGACTGCGTCTGTACCTGTACTGCGTATGAACCCGCCTTACGAGCTTGTCTATCCGTACAAGCACGACATCATAACAATAGCAGAACCTTTCTACGTACTATACAGAAACTACACAGCTCTAAGGGTTCTATATAGAACCGTATACAACACGGTCTCCATCAACCTGAGGAACTATTTAGCATGCTCATGTGTACCTGGGCAGGTTCTGGTGCGGCTGCAAGGTCCAAACCAGCATACCAGCAGCTTAACTCCACACCACGTTTGTCCGTAGAACAGAAGTGTGTTTTTGTGTGTCTCCTTTTAGACGGGAAAAAAAACAAAACAAACTTTATTTCTATTTTTGGAATTTACGAGAAATCATAGACACAGACTCAGACCTGTTAATATGGGAGATGATATGAATGCAGATCATTAAATACTCCTGTAAATCATTATTATAACATTTTATTACTAGGGCAACACAACAATAACGGATGTCCAAGTCTAGTTTTCCACAAAACCACACGGGTGTAATAAAAGAAGCACATGCTGCTCTGGTGTCAGTGAATATTAATGGCTGAAAGGCCTCGGCTAGGTTGCATTTTGACTTTTGGACCTGCGCAGGCTTTCTGGTTAGCTTCAGTTTTGCTCCTGTGCTGATCTCCAGGCGAATGCCACCCAGTCTGAACGAACCCCAAACCTCAGAGTTTGTGTGAACAGGCTTTGTTCTGAAGAGGAATCCAGAAAACATCTCGCTAATAACAGGCCTCTCTGACGATCCGGCAGAGCTTGCAGAGGAGAACCGGGAGCGCTCCGCCCCTTCGCCTGACTTTTTGTCCTGCAGGTTTTTGCGAAAACGCCGAACAGCATTTATTTACTACCTCTCGTGGTTTTATTATCAGGGTCATGCGGCCCGCTGGGTGTTTGTCTTGGAGGTCAGTCCTCCAGGCATTAACTCGTTTTCGGGGGAGGAGGAGAGGAAGGAGCTGAAATATCAGACACTGGATCTGAATTGGTAGTTAATGTATAGCCTTTGGCCTGCCCCGTTAGCCTTGTGAGTCTGAGGTGGAAGTCGTGCTCCAGGATGCTCGGCCTGCCTCTTCTGAAACAATATTTGATTAGCGGTTCTGGATGCGGACGACGCTGTTTCTCGTCTCAGGCTTTCCCACGGAAAACGCAGCGCTGGCTTTTCTTGGTAGGAGATAGCGTGCGGAGCGCTGGAAGGCTTTGGGATTCCGCTCCTCCATGCCGGGAGACGAGGTCTGATGAGTTTCTGTGGAGGAAGTACAGTTTATCTTCCTTCTTAGCCAGCAGAGGTAGTGACTTCCCTTACGACCACACTGTGGACGCTCTGAGGTCACCTGTTCCCTAGCCTTCAGTAGAGGCTGTGTATATGTAGGTATGTGTGCAGGTGATGTAAATAACTGTGGAGGTGTGTAGTAACAATACAAACCATCCTGTAATGTGCCAATCAACCGCAGAGGTCCGCTGGTCTTTGAGCGAATGATCTATGAAATGTGGATGAAGTGAAATTACTAATGGACATTAATTCATCTGGTTCGATCAGGTTGCCGGGCGATGATTCCTTAATCTTGATGACTAGCTGATCACCTGATCACGACACTAATAAGATGGATGTGTTACTACGGAATTCTCAGTGTAGTAAGGTAAGAACAGCTGGTCGCTGTGGATATCTGTCTGTAGGTAATGTACAGCTCTCTGACTCTGACTTGACGTATGACAAGAGTGATTAGAACAGTCACCGGCTCTGATCAGTTGATGACCGAAAGCCCTGGCTTTGTCTGGAGGCCCCGGAACAGAGAGGGAAGTGAGTTGTAGGGGAGGGAAGGTGGTAAGGTGGCCCTATAGCCATGGTCTGATCATACGGGTGAAAACCCAGAGCCTCCACAGCTGGCACAGGATGACTGTTACTGTAATAGATCAGAAGGCGCTCGGGTTATTCTGATTTACCTTTAATTTAATCACTTTGCTCATCGATTATTGATTTTGTTGGATTATCAGTTATTAGTTATCATTTTTCATCCTTGTATCATCTTTCTTCTCCTTTGATGAATGGTCTTAATGCTGAGCTCTTACGGAAAGCCTGATTTTAGCCTGGTGGATTCTTTGACCAACCTCCGGGCCAACCAGGATTTTTAGACTCTTTAATTCGTTTGGTTTTTTTTTTGCCTGAAAAAGAAACTAAATCACTCCAGATGATTCCAGGGTTCGAATTTCCTGAAGACTAGCAGTGTGACCAGTTGCTTGTTAGAAAGAGCATGTCACACTCTGGTGACCCGTGGAGTTCATTCTAACATTACAGGGCTCAAAGGTGGTTCTGTGGTTGGAGAGGAGGAATAATGGCCTGTAATCCTGTAGAGTTTGACGTTTGATACTCTCATTATCACAGAGTCATGGTTCTCCAGGTGGATAGTGAGAAGGCTGCCTAGGGTGCACCTTGCCACCTTCTATATGAAGTCTGGGGTCTGTATCTCCGGTTGCCTGAGGGCTAGCAATGCAATCCAGAGCTTATTGGAAAGGAACCCGTGGAGTCTGGCTTCGTCCTGGATTTTAAAGCAGCTAGTTAGTTGATAAGCCTTCCCCTCTCCTATAGGTTAACGTCATTGTGGATGAGTTTGAGGAATGGACTTCTGGGGAAACATGACACATTTATTGCTTTGATGACATGATGATTTTACAGATATCTGCTGATGCTGTGTGTATAACGTTACAAAGCCGTTTAAATCCAGGAACATGGAGAAGCATCTGAGTGCAGACGGGAGGCAAATTCATCAAAATCTGTTCTAGTCAAACGTTCAGCCCATACAGCTGGAATAATCCCACACAGTTCCTGCAGATGGTGCGGTAGGAGTGGAGATGAAGCGACACCAGCAACAAACCGTGGTCGTCTCCACCAAGACTAAAGCGGGACTCGTCACTGAAGATGACCCGCTGCCGTTCTGAGTCACTCCATGACAGTCTGGTACGACACCACTGCTGTCTTTGGTGACGGTGACGTGGTGTTAAGGACAGTCGTGGTAACGGTCTGTGTGCATGTAGTCCTGCGTGGTGCAGCCGTCTGCTGATGGTGCTGCACTAACAGGAGGACTCATGGAGGACACCACTGCTCGCTGGAGTTCTGTAATGGTGGTGTTGGGTCAGTCAGGTACAGAGATATAACCCGCCCCTGCTTACCTCACATGCAAGGCCAAGCCTGGATTTGAATCATTGGCGTGTCTCATGATGTCAAACCTACACACCAAGTTTCATTGTGGTACTCTTTCTGGGTGCAGCTGTTTGTGCAGCTATTGTTTAGTTGGTAAGTGAATATCACTATCTCCATCATTCTGCATTTGCTGAAGAAAGCTTAATGACTCATTAACCCAATCTATAGAATTTCCTAGACTCAGTACGCAAGATTCTGCACTGATCCTCTGCCAGTAAAGCCGAGGTACGGAACGGATGGAGCCCATGGGGCTGTGGAGATATGTCGATGTTTGTGTAGTTGTGTGTGTGCGCCTGAGTGGTCACATAGTTGTGCAGCCTTTATGAATGGGGTATTGGATTCATTCTCTGAAGGAGTGTCTTGTCATAACTCAGCATGGTAGCCAGCTGTCCTGAATGCACCTCTGAAAGATGAACAACACTTTGTTCTCTCGGCAGCCCAGAGGGCCCGCAGAATGATCAGCGCAGTGTAAACAGCTGTCAAACCGCTTATCTTTCCTCCAGCAGCTGAGAACTTCAAACGTCCTGAAGGTGGGTGCTATCAGTTAGGCCTTAATTCCAAGCAGTTACCTGAGAGCTCTGGCAGAGAACGGCAGGTTGGTGGAAGAGTGCGAGCGGCGTGATGCCCCTCATGCAGTGTGATGGGGTAATTAAGCTGAAGGCTTCCGCAGATTTCTCACTTTACCTTTCGGCTTATGCTGCGCACCAGCCTGTCTCTGCCTGCTCCGGCTTCACGCTGCCAGGCCCCGAAGGGCAACGGAGAGAATAGAGAGTCCCTGGCTCTGAGAAATGTGATGGGAAGAGGGCTGGTCACTGAAAGCTGTCTGGATGGTGTTCTCAGTGGTTGGATTACAGTGTTTGGCAGTTTGAGGTAGCCTGTTCACTAATGGGTGTGTGAGAGAGAATTCAGGACTGTTGGGTGTTGATTGATTTTAGATTACTTTTAGATGTACTTAAGTATGGAGAGTACCAGTACTAAAGTATGTACCTTCAGATGTACTTAAGTATGGAGAGTACCAGTACTAAAGTATGTACCTTCAGATGTACTTAAGTATGGAGAGTACCAGTACTAAAGTATGTACCTTCAGATGTACTTAAGTATGGAGAGTACCAGTACTAAAGTATGTACTTCAGATGTACTGAAGTATGGAGAGTACCAGTACTAAAGTATGTCCCTTCAGATGTACTTAAGTATGGAGAGTACCAGTACTAAAGTATGTACCTTCAGATGTACTTAAGTATGGAGAGTACCAGTACTAAAGTATGTACCTTCAGATGTACTTAAGTATGGAGAGTACCAGTACTAAAGTATGTACCTTCATATGTACTTAAGTATGGAGAGTAACAGTACTAAAGTATGTACCTTCAGATGTACTTAAGTATGGAGAGTAACAGTACTAAAGTATGTACCTTCAGATGTACTGAAGTATGGAGAGTACCAGTACTAAAGTATGTACCTTCAGATGTACTTAAGTATGGAGAGTACCAGTACTAAAGTATGTACCTTCAGATGTACTTAAGTATGGAGAGTACCAGTACTAAAGTATGTACCTTCAGATGTACTTAAGTATGGAGAGTAACAGGAGCATGGTTTATTAGGGCTCTAATGTCCTATTATCATTTCTGGAACAGGACTCTTCATCAGCTCAGTGTAGGTGAAGAGACTCTAGTGTCTCTCAGTCCACCAGTCTTTAATAGAAGCTCATTCATTAGTCTGACCCTGACGTCTATTCACATTATCATCAGCACAGAACACCGAAGGAGAACAGGTTCCGTTAGCTAGAACCAAGCTCTGTCCAACACACCGACACGCTACTTACAGCACACTAACACATTACACTTACTGAGTTACTGTACACCAACACGCTACTTACAGCACACTAACACATTACACTTACTGAGTTACTGTACACCAACACGCTACTTACAGCACACTAACACATTACACTTACTGAGTTACTGTACACCAACACGCTACTTACAGCACACTAACACATTACACTTACTGAGTTACTGTACACCAACACGCTACTTACAGCACACTAACACATTACACTTACTGAGTTACTGTACACCAACACGCTACTTACAGCACACTAACACATTACACTTACTGAGTTACTGTCCACCAACACGCTACTTACAGCACACTAACACATTACACTTACTGAGTTACTGTACACCAACACGCTACTTACAGCACACTAACACATTACACTTACTGAGTTACTGTACACCAACACGCTACTTACAGCACACTAACACATTACACTTACTGAGTTACTGTACACCGACACGCTACTTACAGTACACTAACACATTACACTTACTGAGTTACTGTACACCGACACGCTACTTACAGTACACTAACACATTACACTTACTGAGTTACTGTACACCAACACGCTACCTACAGCACACTAACACATTACACTTACTGAGTTACCGTACACCAACACGCTACTTACAGCACACTAACACATTACGCTTACTGAGTTACCGTACACCAACACGCTACTTACAGTACACTAACACATTACACTTACTGAGTTACTGTGCACCGACACACTACTTACAGCACACTAACACATTACACTTACTGAGTTACTGTACACTAACACACTACTTACAGCACACTAACACATTACACTTACTGAGTTACTGTACACTAACACACTACTTACAGCACACTAACACATTACACTTACTGAGTTACCCTACACCAACACGCTACTTACAGCACACTAACACATTACACTTACTGAGTTACTGTACACCAACACGCTACTTACAGTACACTAACACATTACACTTACTGAGTTACTGTACACCAACATGCTACTTACAGTACACTAACACATTACACTTACTGAGTTACCGTACACTGACACGCTACTTACAGCACACTAACACATTACACTTACTGAGTTACCGTACACTGACACGCTACTTACAGCACACTAACACATTACACTTACTGAGTTACTGTACACCAGCACGCTACTTACAGTACACTAACACATTACACTTACTGAGCTACTGTACACCAACACACTACTTACAGCACACTAACACATTACACTTACTGAGTTACTGTACACCGACACGCTACTTACAGCACACTAACACATTACACTTACTGAGTTACTGTACACCGACACGCTACTTACAGCACACTAACACATTACACTTACTGAGTTACTGTACACCGACACGCTACTTACAGCACACTAACACATTACACTTACTGAGTTACCGTACACCAACACTACTTACAGCACACTAACACATTACACGTACTGAGTTACCGTACACTGACACGCTACTTACAGCACACTAACACATTACACGTACTGAGTTACCGTACACTGACACGCTACTTACAGCACACTAACACATTACACTTACTGAGTTACTGTACACCAGCACGCTACTTACAGTACACTAACACATTACACTTACTGAGCTACTGTACACCAACACACTACTTACAGCACACTAACACATTACACTTACTGAGTTACTGTACACCGACACACTACTTACAGCACACTAACACATTACACTTACTGAGTTACTGTACACCGACACGCTACTTACAGCACACTAACACATTACACTTACTGAGTTACTGTACACCGACACGCTACTTACAGCACACTAACACATTACACTTACTGAGTTACTGTACACCAACACGCTACTTACAGCACACTAACACATTACACTTACTGAGTTACTGTACACCGACACGCTACTTACAGCACACTAACACATTACACTTACTGAGTTACTGTACACCGACACGCTACTTACAGCACACTGACACATTACACTTACTGAGTTACACGCTACTTACAGCACACTAACACATTACACTTACTGAGTTACTGTACACCGACACGCTACTTACAGCACACTAACACATTACACTTACTGAGTTACTGTACACCGACACGCTACTTACAGCACACTAACACATTACACTTACTGAGTTACACGCTACTTACAGCACACTAACACATTACACTTACTGAGTTACTGTACACCGACACACTACTTACAGCACACTAACACATTACACTTACTGAGTTACTGTACACCGACACACTACTTACAGCGCACTAACACATTACACTTACTGAGTTACTGTACACCAACACGCTACTTACAGTACACTAACACATTACACTTACTGAGTTACCGTACACCGACACACTACTTACAGCACACTAACACATTACACTTACTGAGTTACTGTACACCAACACACTACTTACAGCACACTACACTTACTGAGTTACCGTACACCGACACGCTACTTACAGCACACTAACACATTACACTTACTGAGTTACTGTGCACCGACACACTACTTACAGTACACTAACACATTACACTTACTGAGTTACCGTACACCGACACGCTACTTACAGCACACTAACACATTACACTTACTGAGTTACTGTGCACCAACACACTACTTACAGTACACTACACTTACTGAGTTACCGTACACCGACACGCTACTTACAGCACACTAACACATTACACTTACTGAGTTACTGTGCACCGACACACTACTTACAGTACACTAACACATTACACTTACTGAGTTACCGTACACCGACACGCTACTTACAGCACACTAACACATTACACTTACTGAGTTACTGTGCACCAACACACTACTTACAGTACACTAACACATTACACTTACTGAGTTACCGTACACCGACACGCTACTTACAGCACACTAACACATTACACTTACTGAGTTACTGTGCACCGACACAGTACTTACAGTACACTAACACATTACACTTACTGAGTTACCGTACACCAACACGCTACTTACAGCACACTAACGCATTACACTTACTGAGTTACTCAGTGACTAAAGCAGACTGTTCAAGGCTAATATTTTAATGAGGGAATAAATGAATGAATGGAGGCTTGACCTGAACACCTGAACACACCAAAGTGCTCCAGTGATCTCCTGTGTTTGCTGTCTACTGAAATGCCACCCACTCCAAACTTCTTCCTCCTTCTCATCTTCAGACTTCACAGAGATGACCTGAGGCTTTCCGTGCTTTTAATGTGGCTTTAATTTAACACAGCAATGACAACATGACTGAGAAATTAAACCTGGCATATGGCATGACGCTGGCAGTGTGCAGACCTTAATTTAAATAAATGTTTCTCATTTTTGGGTGCCGAGTGTTCAGCCTGCATTGTGCATGGCAGCATTACATTAGAACTTTTGATGAGGACCCCATAAGTAAGCAGCAAAACGTCTTCACGTTTTTACCACCAGTTCAGTCGCCAAGCCTCAGTCGCCAAGCCTCAGTCGCCAAGCCTCAGTCGCCAAGCCTTGCCACCTTCATGAAAATGTTCATCAGACTGATATACTTGACTTGCAGTTACATTCAGTCACCACAAGATGGTGCACCTAATTTTTAAAAGGGCTCATCGGCCAGCATGGTACACCCTACCTTAGACTCTAGCCTACCTGATCTAGGTTAAAGGTAATTATTCAGAGGACATAACAAAGCAGTCATTCCATATGAGTGCATCTGCTGGATTCCAGAAAAATAAATATCAATGAGAAGTGACATGTATCTGATTTATTATGATCCACATATATAATGTTGATATTTCATAAAGTGCAATACAGTTACTACGTCACGATTTAGGAGTCTATTACTTCACTAGGTTCATAGCTGACCAGCTGGTCTGAAAAACAACATGCAATTTGTTTATTACCTTTTCTGGCTGTTTTACAACACTACACATTTTTACCAAGTAGCCTCTCACTGGGCTCTCACTGGGCTCTCACTGGACTCTTACTGGACTCTCACTGGGTTCTCACTGGGTTCTCACTGGACTCTCACTGGGCTCTCACTGGACTCTTACTGGGCTCTCACTGGACTCTCACTGGGTTCTCACTGGACTCTCACTGGGCTCTCACTGGACTCTTACTGGGCTCTCACTGGACTCTCACTGGGCTCTCACTGGACTCTCACTGGGCTCTCACTGGACTCTCACTGGACTCTCACTGGGTTCTCACTGGACTCTCACTGGGCTCTCACTGGACTCTCACTGGACTCTCACTGGGCTCTCACTGGACTCTCACCCTACCTTGTGCTCCCACTTACTGGCCATTTTATGAGAAACACTACCTTGTACATTCACTCACAGGCCACTATTTTGCTACTGATTCACTTGTAGTTGCATCCAATCACCACCAGATGGTGCATTTCTAAATAGACCACCCTTTTAGATGTGCTTCCACTTACTGGCCACTTTATAAGAAACACCCACCCTGTGCTTTCACTAACTGGACACTTTATTAGAAACACTCAGCTTGTACTTCCACTTGCTGATGGGTTGTGGGCTGGAGGTTCAGGAACCAGCCTTGTGGTTGTTGGTTCAATCCCCTGAACTGAAAGGACAGGTCTGAGGTGACCTTGAGCAAGGCACCTACCCCCCCAAATGCTCCCCAGGTGTCATGGATAGGGCTGCCCACCGCTCACTCCCCCCTAGTGTTACAGCACACTAACACATTACACTTACTGAGTTACTGTACACCAACACACCACTTACAGCACACTAACACATTACACTTACCGAGTTACCGCACACCAACACGCTACTTACAGCACACAGCTTGTACTCCCCCCTAGTGTGTGTGTATGTGGGCATTTCACTGCATGGATGGGTTAAATATGGAGGTCACATTTCTCTGTGTGCAGCACATATGGTCAGTGGTTCAAACTTCTAGTTCTAATTGTATTAGAAACATGCTAACTGGCCACTTTAATAGAAACACTTACCCTATACCTCCACTCAGTCCAGTTTATCAGAATCACGCACTTTATACTTCCACTAACTGGCGTCTGCCTTACTGTATTCCCTCCCACAGGTTGACATACAGCTTACAACTACACTCAGTCACCACCAGGTGGTGCCGCAGCCTTTAAAAAGCTTTCTGTTCCAGGCCATAGTTCCGAGGGCCCTGCTGTGGCTGTGGGTGCTGCAGGAACACTGAAAGAACGCTGGAGAAGCAGTGAGGAACTTCAGCTCAAGAACGCATTTAATTGTAAGCAGACGTGAACCGTCGGTGCCACAGATGGAAGTGACTCTGTCGGAACGCTCAGTCTGTCTGCGTATTTTGTGGGTTCTCTGCGGGACATCTCATCTGGTTCCTTAAACAGTTACGAGAGCCTTAAAATGCAGGCAATTCCAAAAACAACACTGTGAACACAAAGAAGATCAAGAGGTAGGGACACAACTCAGCTCCTCTCCCTGCCTAGCAGATTCCACATGCACTTTTAAAAATTTAAAAATGATCTTAACACAGACCCAATCCCATTTGTTCCCTGTACCCCATGTGTTCTGGTGTCACCTTGCTTACTGGAGCGGGGCTACAAGGAGGAGTGGATGAAATCCCCCTAAATCTCAGCCATGGCTGAATGATTCGACTAGGACTGCTAGAAAAGAATGCAGGAAGGCTGAGCACAAATGGATAAAGGACAGTCGTTCAGTGTCATTTGAGATTCTTAAAACATGTTTGCTTAGATAGAACTAATAGATCTACAAAAACAAATTAAGACAATAAATTCAGTACTTAACCCTGTTTCACATCACGGTCCTGTAGCACCACTAAAAAACTGAAGGTTTTCGGGATTTTTTCTTGGAAAAATATTAGAGCTAATATACACATTTCTGTAACTATCCCTCTATCCCAACAAATATCAGGACACCCTACTGCTCTATCCCAACAAGAATCAGGACACCCTACACCCCTATCCCAACAAGAATCATGGAACCCTACACCTCTATCCCAACAAGAATCAGAACACCCTACACCTCTATCCCTAAAAAGAATCAGAACACCCTACACCCCTATCCCAACAAGAATCATGGAACCCTACACCTCTATCCCAACAAGAATCATGGAACCCTACCCCTCTATCCCAACAAGAATCAGAACACCCTACACCTCTATCCCAACAAGAATCAGGACACCCTACCCCCCTATCCCAACAAGAATCATGGAACCCTACACCTCTATCCCAACAAGAATCAGGACACCCCACACCTTTATCCCAACAAGAATCAGGACACCCTACACCTCTATCCCAACAAGAATCAGGACACCCTACACCTCTATCCCAACAAGAATCAGGACACCCTACACCTCTATCCCAACAAGAATCAGGACACCCTACTGCTCTATCCCAACAAGAATCAGGACACCCTACACCCCTATCCCAACAAGAATCATGGAACCCTACACCTCTATCCCAAGAAGAATCAGGACACCCTACCCCCCTATCCCAACAAGAATCATGGAACCCTACACCTCTATCCCAACAAGAATCAGGACACCCTACACCTCTATCCCAACAAGAATCATGGAACCCTACACCTCTATCCCAACAAGAATCATGGAACCCTACACCTCTATCCCAACAAGAATCATGGAACCCTACACCTCTATCCCAACAAGAATCATGGAACCCTACATCCCTATCCCAACAAGAATCATGGAACCCTACACCTCTATCCCTAAAAAGAATCAGAACACCCCACACCTCTATCCCAACAAGAATCATGGAACCCTACACCTCTATCCCAACAAGAATCATGGAACCCTACACCTCTATCCCAACAAGAATCATGGAACCCTACACCTCTATCCCAACAAGAATCAGAACACCCTACACCTCTATCCCAACAAGAATCAGAACACCCCACACCTCTATCCCAACAAGAATCAGAACACCCCACACCTCTATCCCAACAAGAATCAGAACACCCCACACCTCTATCCCAACAAGAATCAGAACACCCTACACCTCTATCCCAACAAGAATCAGAACACCCCACACCTCTATCCCAACAAGAATCAGGACACCCTACACCTCTATCCCAACAAGAATCAGAACACCCCACACCTCTATCCCAACAAGAATCAGAACACCCCACACCTCTATCCCAACAAGAATCAGAACACCCCACACTTCTATCCCAACAAGAATCAGAACACCCCACACCTCTATCCCAACAAGAATCAGAACACCCCACACCTCTATCCCAACAAGAATCAGAACACCCCACACCTCTATCCCAACAAGAATCAGAACACCCTACACCTCTATCCCAACAAGAATCAGAACACCCCACACCTCTATCCCAACAAGAATCATGGAACCCTACACCTCTATCCCAACAAGAATCATGGAACCCTACCCCTCTATCCCAACAGAATCAGGACACCCTACACCTCTATCCCAACAAGAATCATGGAACCCTACCCCTCTATCCCAACAAGAATCAGGACACCCCACACCTCTATCCCAACAAGAATCAGGACACCCCACACCTCTGTCCCTACAAGAATCAGGACACCCTACACCCCTATCCCAACAAGAATCAGGACACCCTACCCCTCTATCCCAACCAGAATCAGGACACCCTACACCTCTATCCCAACAAGAATCAGGACACCCTACACCCCTATCCCTACAAGAATCAGGACACCCCACTGCTCTATCCAAACAAGAATCAGGACACCCTACCCCTCTATGCCAACAACAATCAGGACACCCTACACCTCTGTCCCTACAAGAATCAGGACACCCTACCCCCTATCCCAACAAGAATCATGGAACCCTACACCTCTATCCCAACAAGAATCATGGAACCCTACCCCTCTATCCCAACAGAATCAGGACACCCTACACCTCTATCCCAACAAGAATCATGGAACCCTACACCTCTATCCCAACAAGAATCAGAACACCCTACACCTCTATCCCAACAAGAATCAGAACACCCCACACCTCTATCCCAACAAGAATCAGAACACCCCACACCTCTATCCCAACAAGAATCAGAACACCCCACACCTCTATCCCAACAAGAATCAGGACACCCTACACCTCTATCCCAACAAGAATCAGAACACCCCACACCTCTATCCCAACAAGAATCAGGACACCCTACACCTCTATCCCAACAAGAATCAGAACACCCCACACCTCTATCCCAACAAGAATCAGAACACCCCACACCTCTATCCCAACAAGAATCAGAACACCCCACACCTCTATCCCAACAAGAATCAGAACACCCCACACCTCTATCCCAACAAGAATCAGAACACCCCACACCTCTATCCCAACAAGAATCATGGAACCCTACACCTCTATCCCAACAAGAATCATGGAACCCTACCCCTCTATCCCAACAGAATCAGGACACCCTACACCTCTATCCCAACAAGAATCATGGAACCCTACCCCTCTATCCCAACAAGAATCAGGACACCCCACACCTCTATCCCAACAAGAATCAGGACACCCCACACCTCTGTCCCTACAAGAATCAGGACACCCTACCCCTCTATCCCAGCAAGAGTCAGGACACCCTACCCCTCTATCCCAGCAAGAGTCAGGACACCCTACACCTCTATCCCAACAAGAATCAGGACACCCTACACCCCTATCCCTACAAGAATCAGGACACCCCACTGCTCTATCCAAACAAGAATCAGGACACCCTACCCCTCTATGCCAACAACAATCAGGACACCCTACACCTCTGTCCCTACAAGAATCAGGACACCCTACACCTCTATCCCAACAAGAATCAGGACACCCTACTGCTTTATCCCAACAACAATCAGGACACCCTACACCTCTATCCCAACAAGAATCATGGAACCCTACACCTCTATCCCAACAAGAATCAGGACACCCCACACCTCTATCCCAACAAGAATCAGGACACCCCACACCTCTGTCCCTACAAGAATCAGGACACCCTACACCCCTATCCCAGCAAGAGTCAGGACACCCTACCCCTCTATCCCAGCAAGAGTCAGGACACCCTACCCCTCTATCCCAGCAAGAGTCAGGACACCCTACCCCTCTATCCCAGCAAGAGTCAGGACACCCTACCCCTCTATCCCAGCAAGAGTCAGGACACCCTACCCCTCTATCCCAGCAAGAGTCAGGACACCCTACCCCTCTATCCCAGCAAGAATCAGGACACCCTACCCCTCTATCCCAGCAAGAGTCAGGACACCCTACCCCTCTATCCCAGCAAGAGTCAGGACACCCTACCCCTCTATCCCAGCAAGAGTCAGGACACCCTACCCCTCTATCCCAGCAAGAGTCAGGACACCCTACCCCTCTATCCCAACCAGAATCAGGACACCCTACACCTCTATCCCAACAAGAATCAGGACACCCTACACCCCTATCCCTACAAGAATCAGGACACCCCACTGCTCTATCCAAACAAGAATCAGGACACCCTATCCCTCTATCCAAACAATAATCAGGACACCCTACCCCTCTATGCCAACAACAATCAGGACACCCTACCCCTCTATCCCAACAACAATCAGGACACCCTACACCTCTATCCCAACAAGAATCATGGAACCCTACACCTCTATCCCTACAAGAATCAGAACACCCCACACCTCTATCCCTAAAAAGAATCAGGACACCCTACACCCCTATCCCAACAACAATCAGGACACCCTACACCCCTATCCCTAAAAAGAATCTGGACACCCTACACCTCTATCCCAACAACAATCTGGACACCCTACACCTCTATCCCAAGAAGAATCAGGACACCCTAAACGTCTATCCCTAAAAAGAATCTGGACACCACACCTCTTTGGCATGTCTTTATCTGCTGCTGTGTAATTGTTTTTTATTGTTTTTATTTCTTTTATATAATAACTGCAGCTGAATGTTATTGAAGAGATGCCTCTGAATTAAAAAGGCCAAGGTGTCAGTTTAATCATTGAAGAACAATCATGAGCATTACGGAACCTTTCACCCTGCATTACTGTATCAGCGCACTTTATTCCTGCTCAGCTATCCTGAGGACTTTATCCTGCCACCTCAGTTAAAGGAAAGCACAATAAACCAGGATAAAAGTACCTGCGGTGCCATTTAAGGTGGAAGGGAGGATTTGAGTAAGAAGCCAGTTTTAGCTTCACTCATGCCTTCTAACTGTAGAACAGCGTGACTGAGTCGAGTTGAGCCCCTCAGTAAGCCGAGCTCAGAGTAACTGAAAGAGTCTTTCCCTGTTCCCTAAACTTTACTGACGGTGTGCCGAAGGTCAGTACCTAAGATCACAAGCTAGAACATAAACAGAGAGATGCTCTGTGGTGTAAGCAGGAGCTAGATTATCTAGACTTCTATGGTCTAGCAGCAGAAATTCAATTTTAAAATCTATTTTAAAACTAAATGGTCTACAAGAGGACCATTACTCTGTTTTAGGAGAACCAATAAGATCATTTAAGAGGATCATTACAGTGATCCACTCTGCTGTAAGAGGACCATTACAGTGATCCACTGTGCTGTATGAGGACCATTACAGTGATCGACTCCGCTGTAAGAGGATCATTACAGTGATCCACTCTGACGTAAGAGGACCATTACAGTGATCCACTGTGCTGTATGAGGACCATTACAGTGATCCACTCTGTTGTAAGAGGACCATTACAGTGATCCACTGTGCTGTAAGAGGATCATTACAGTGATCCGTTCTGCTGTAAGAGGACCATTACATTGATCTACTTTGCTGTAAGAGGATCATTACAGTGATCCACTCTGCTGTAAGAGGACCATTACAGTGATTGACTCTGCTGTAAGAGGACCAGTACAGTGATCCACTCTGCTGTAAGAGAACCATTACATTGATCCACTCTGCTGTAAGAGGACTATTAGTGATGAACTCTGCTGTAAGAGGACCATTACATTGATCCACTCTGCTGTAAGAGGATCATTACAGTGATCCACTCTGCTGTAAGAGGACCATTACAGTAATCCACTGTGCTGTAAGAGGACCATTACAGTGATCCACTGTGCTGTATAAGGACCATTACAGTGATCCACTCTGCTGTATGAGGACCATTACAATGATCCGCTGTGCTGTAAGAGGATCATTACAGTGATCCGTTCTGCTGTAAGAGAACCAGTATAGTGATCCACTTTGCTGTAAGAGGACCATTACATTGATCTACTTTGCTGTAAGAGGACCATTACATTGATCTAGTTTGCTGTAAGAGGATCATTACAGTGATCCACTCTGATGTAAGAGGACCATTACAGTGATCCACTCTGCTGTAAGAGGACCATTACATTGATCCACTGTGCTGTATGAGGACCAGTACAGTGATCCACTGTGCTGTATGAGGACCAGTACAGTGATCCACTGTGCTGTATGAGGACCATTACAGTGATCAACTCTGCTGTTAGAGGACCATTACAGTAATCCACTGTGCTGTAAGAGGATCATTACAGTGATCCACTCTGATGTAAGAGGACCATTACAGTGATCCACTCTGATGTAAGAGGACCATTACAGTGATCCACTCTGCTGTATGAGGACCATTACAGTGATCCACTCTGCTGTAAGAGGACCATTACAGTGATCCACTCTGCTGTAAGAGGACCATTACATTGATCTACTTTGCTGTAAGAGGATCATTACAGTGATTGACTCTGCTGTAAGAGGACCAGTACAGTGATCCACTGTGCTGTAAGAGGACCATTGCAGTCTGAGAAGCTGACCCAGCGTTCCAGACGGTAGATTAAAATCTTGTGATTGATAGTTTTAAATGCTGTCTATGGAACTTTGGAAAAGGACTTTGTGTTCGTTAATCACGCCACCCAGATAATATGCGGGTGTGGCCCACGTCTGGCAAAAATATGGCACTGCTGATATGGCCCACTCTTGGCACTGGCAATCTGTAGTGAGCCAAAGGTGGCTCGTACATTTGAAACATGCATTGGTCCCACGTGTTCCAAAACAGATCTGGTTCGCTTCTGGTACACCAGAGTTACCTTCTTTGGCTGACACGATCTGGTGTCATCAACCCACCCGGCAAGTGTGCCTAATGAAAAGGGCCAGATTTAATTATTATTAGTTTTAACTCATGTTACTGTTATGACCTTGACACCACATGAGCTTGGCATTGAGGCCTATGTGGATCTGATGAATAGTGAACGGTCGTTGTATGTACATGTGGGGGTCAGCCAACACGGCATGATTACGTTATCAGGATGACTGAGCAGGTCGCATACCTCAGTGGTCACAGGGTTAACTGTTCGGGGAAGGTCTGGTCAGGTGCAGCTCTGAAGCCTTCCCGCTGGTGTTACGTTCTGCAGAATAAGGATGCCTCTTAATTCCTGAGGCAGACTGGACTGGTTCTTTAAGGGTTAACTATCGCAGCGGACCGCAGCTTTTCCCCACGACAGTATATTTCCTCAGATATCCTTAGATTTTTCAGATTTGACAGATAATCCAGATAATCTGGGATATAGATCCTGAAGTGACCAAGGCTGGTGCAGTACTATGAATACCCCATTCTCAGCTGTCTCTGAGTCAGTGTAATGTTCTTTAAAGTGACTTTCAAGTACTTCCTTTCTTACTTCTGTACTCCCCTGAAAGAATGTACTGACCGAAAGACGTTAGATATGATGGACACGATCTATCTATCTATCTATCTATCTATCTATCTATCTATCTATCTATCTATCTATCTATCTATCTATCTATCTTTGAGCCACTCCTCTTCCTGGCCTGTCTTTTCCACGTTATGTATTTGTGAATGTGAAACCTCATGCCTGGTGTTCTTCATGTTGTGTCAGTTTGCCAATTTAATGATCGACTAAATGAAATGATCCAAAATGACTTCTGGAAAAAATGTCTGCTTACATTGACTTACATTAAAAGCTCCTTCTCCTGTAAAGTTCTGGAGATATTGTGGTTCTGTTCCAACAGCAGTGATATGAAAAAGTAAGGTGGCATCAGTAGAAGGGTGTATTAGTCTACCATGCTCAAGCAGCTGTTTCAACAGTTGTTAGCATTAGCAGGCTAATTAACGCAGCTAGTTACAGAAAAGCTGGTGTTGTTGTTGTGCTTCAGACAGCTGATAAAATGAAAACTATCAACGTTGAGTCTGTCTGGTTTATGATCCAGCCCACTGGCTTGTGGTGAAATTATAGTGTTCGACTTTAGGCTAGCTTCGTTTTCATGACTGGAGTAGAAGACCCAAACCGATGGGACATTGCGTTTCAGGTTTTTAGATAAAATCTCTATTTTCTTAAAAGTAATGGAGGTAGGAGTTACACCAGTGCTAGCTCAGTTGATTTATTAGCCTGTAGCTCAGTGGCTAAGCCAGCAGCCAGGGTTGGTTGACACTAGTTCCCAGTGCATGTATGAAGTATTTGTGCATTGCATGCTGGGTACTGTAGCGAGAGAACATTGATGAAATCATATAAAAGTATTTAAAATTAATGAGGCTGGGGGAAGCTGTGCTGCAGAATCTGATTTTGTTACTGTGTTAAGATGGATATATGTAAATGAGCTACGTTTTGATTGGCTGCACTGTATTGTGCATCAGGCTAACAGTAGTGCAGTGTGAAACACGTCTCAGGGTTTCAGTAGAAACAGGTGGGGATGAGCTGTCGTAGCTGAATTGGGCAGCTATGTGTAAACAAATACACAGGTTTTGTGACATCACAAAAACAACACATTCAAAGTGATTTATATTTGCAGATCAGTTTCTATAGATTACACGTTCTCTGGATGGGTTTGGACACTGGTTGTAATAACACATCAGACTTCAGCGAAGTAAGGAAAGTGTGATTTTCCCTGATATGGGCCCTTTAAACTCCACCTTTGGGCCCCTTTAAGAGCCTGACCTACATAGACAAATCGATCAGTCACTGAAGTGCCTAACCCCAGCTATGCTAAATTATGTTAAGCCTCCAGTTTGAGGCTAATTTAGTGAAAATAGCTCCTGACTCAGACTCTGAAACACAATGGAGCGCTCATGTATGTAAGCGCTAGCTGTCCTCAAGTGTCCACATCCAAATGCTAATCTGGTAATAGTAGGCTAACAGGGCTGCTGTGTTTACCGCTGGAACGTCAGGCAGCTAAGTGGAGCTTTAGGGTTTCTCTGGGTGTTAAAACTGTCCAAACCTCAGTTTCGAAGTGACCGGCACTGCGTGCGCTGCTGTTGGTTTTTCCAGCGGGTTTTCTTTCCCAGGTAATGTCATGTTATTTCTTTCCTCCTTCCTACGCACTCAAGAAATAGCCTGGGGTAGGAGCGGCTGAGGTTTGAAGAGAATGGGTTTGAACCTGGCACCTTGTGGTTAAAGCCGTTACTCATTTTCCCCTCTTTTATTACACCACTACCTGACCTCACAGCGCTGCGTCAAGAATCCACAGAATCCTAAACTGTCCCGACATGTTCCAGCCAGCTGCAGTTCTGGTGTGACGTGTGGATCTGGTGCTGAAGACGTCTGGATAGGTAACCAGCCTTGAGCTGATTTAGGGGGGGCACTGACTAGAGGAGCAACCCAAACTCCATGGTAACCTTCTCTAGGAAGCACAGGGTGGGTGTTTCTAATAAAGTGGCCAGTTAGGGAAAAGAGAAGGTGGGTGTTTCTGATAAAGTGGCCAGTGAGTGGAAGCCCAAGGCGGGTGTTTCTAATAAAGTGGCCAGTGAGTGGAAACCCAAGGCGGGTGTTTCTAATAAAGTGGCCAGTGAGTGGAAACCCAAGGCGGGTGTTTCTAATAAAGTGGCCAGTGAGTGGAAACCCAAGGCGGGTGTTTCTGATAAAGTGGCCAGTGAATGGAAGCCCAAGGTGGAGGTTTCTAATATAGTGGCCAGTTAGTGGAAGCCCAAGGTGGGTGTTTCTAATATAGTGGCCAGTGAGTGGAAGCCCAAGGCGGGTGTTTCTAATATAGTAGCCAGTGAGTGGAAGCCCAAGGTTGGGGTTTCTAATAAAGTGGCCAGTGAGTGGAAGCCCAAGGCGGGTGTTTCTAATATAGTAGCCAGTTAGTGGAAACCCAAGGCGGGTGTTTCTAATATAGTGGCCAGTGAGTGGAAGCCCAAGGCGGGTGTTTCTGATAAAGTGGCCAGTGAGTGGAAACCCAAGGCGGGTGTTTCTAATAAAGTGGCCAGTGAGTGGAAGCCCAAGGCGGGTGTTTCTAATAAAGTGGCCAGTGAGTGGAAGCCCAAGGCGGGTGTTTCTGATAAAGTGGCCAGTGAGTGGAAGCCCAAGGCGGGTGTTTCTAATAAAGTGGCCAGTGAGTGGAAGCCCAAGGTTGGGGTTTCTAATAAAGTGGCCAGTGAGAGGAAGCCCAAGGCGGGTGTTTCTAATAAAGTGGCCAGTGAGTGGAAACCCAAGGCGGGTGTTTCTAATAAAGTGGCCAGTGAGTGGAAACCCAAGACGGGTGTTTCTAATAAAGTGGCCAGTGAGTGGAAGCCCAAGGCAGGTGTTTCTAATAAAGTGGCCAGTGAAAGGAAGCCCAAGGCGGGTGTTTCTAATAAAGTGGCCAGTGAGTGGAAGCCCAAGGCGGGTGTTTCTAATATAGTGGCCAGTGAGTGGAAGCCCAAGGCGGGTGTTTCTAATAAAGTGGCCAGTGAGTGGAAGCCCAAGGCGGGTGTTTCTGATAAAGTGGCCAGTGAGTGGAAGCCCAAGGCGGGTGTTTCTAATAAAGTGGCCAGTGAGTGGAAGCCCAAGGTTGGGGTTTCTAATAAAGTGGCCAGTGAGTGGAAGCCCAAGGCGGGTGTTTCTAATAAAGTGGCCAGTGAGTGGAAACCCAAGGCGGGTGTTTCTAATAAAGTGGCCAGTGAGTGGAAACCCAAGACGGGTGTTTCTAATAAAGTGGCCAGTGAGTGGAAGCCCAAGGCAGGTGTTTCTAATAAAGTGGCCAGTGAGTGGAAGCCCAAGGCGGGTGTTTCTAATAAAGTGGCCAGTGAGTGGAAGCCCAAGGCGGGTGTTTCTAATAAAGTGGCCAGTGAGTGGAAGCCCAAGGCGGGTGTTTCTGATAAAGTGGCCAGTGAGTGGAAGCCCAAGGCGGGTGTTTCTAATAAAGTGGCCAGTGAGTGGAAGCCCAAGGTTGGGGTTTCTAATAAAGTGGCCAGTGAGTGGAAGCCCAAGGCGGGTGTTTCTAATAAAGTGGCCAGTGAGTGGAAACCCAAGGCGGGTGTTTCTAATAAAGTGGCCAGTGAGTGGAAACCCAAGACGGGTGTTTCTAATAAAGTGGCCAGTGAGTGGAAGCCCAAGGCAGGTGTTTCTAATAAAGTGGCCAGTGAAAGGAAGCCCAAGGCGGGTGTTTCTAATAAAGTGGCCAGTGAGTGGAAGCCCAAGGCGGGTGTTTCTAATATAGTGGCCAGTGAGTGGAAGCCCAAGGCGGGTGTTTCTAATAAAGTGGCCAGTGAGTGGAAGCCCAAGGCGGGTGTTTCTGATAAAGTGGCCAGTGAGTGGAAGCCCAAGGCGGGTGTTTCTAATAAAGTGGCCAGTGAGTGGAAGCCCAAGGTTGGGGTTTCTAATAAAGTGGCCAGTGAGTGGAAGCCCAAGGCGGGTGTTTCTAATAAAGTGGCCAGTGAGTGGAAACCCAAGGCGGGTGTTTCTAATAAAGTGGCCAGTGAGTGGAAACCCAAGACGGGTGTTTCTAATAAAGTGGCCAGTGAGTGGAAGCCCAAGGCAGGTGTTTCTAATAAAGTGGCCAGTGAAAGGAAGCCCAAGGCGGGTGTTTCTAATAAAGTGGCCAGTGAGTGGAAGCCCAAGGCGGGTGTTTCTAATATAGTGGCCAGTGAGTGGAAGCCCAAGGCGGGTGTTTCTAATAAAGTGGCCAGTGAAAGGAAGCCCAAGGCGGGTGTTTCTTATAAAGCGGCCAGTGAGTGGAAGCCCAAGGCGGGTGTTTCTAATAAAGTGGCCAGTGAGTGGAAACCCAAGGCGGGTGTTTCTAATAAAGTGGCCAGTGAGTGGAAGCTCAAGGCGGGTGTTTCTAATAAAGTGGCCAGTGAGTGGAAGCCCAAGGCGGGTGTTTCTAATAAAGTGGCCAGTGAGTGGAAGCTCAAGGCGGGTGTTTCTAATAAAGTGGCCAGTGAGTGGAAGCCCAAGGCGGGTGTTTCTAATAAAGTGGCCAGTGAGTGGAAGCCCAAGGCGGGTGTTTCTAATAAAGTGGCCAGTGAGTGGAAGCCCAAGGCGGGTGTTTCTAATAAAGTGGCTGGTGTATTTAATATTATTTGCTTGTCTTGTGTAACAGTCCGGTGTGTTTGGTCGTTCTGGCTCTGCAGCGTGAAGATGAGTCCACGTGTGCAGTTCCTCCTACACCCACACCATCCTGCTGGAGGGAAAATGAATCGGAAGCAGGGCCCACAGGTAACGCACAATTGAGACACAGTCATGTGTGCAGCTGCGCTTCCCCCTCCAGACAGACAGACAGACGGGGTTTTCTCTCCGTGCTGTGGTTGCGGCCCCTGCCTCGGTGAGTCATGCCCCCTACTGAATGAACGTGTACACTAATGGACCTGCTGTTGTTAGAGCTGGTTGTAAACTGTGTCTCTCTGGGTTTGCTGGTTATGTCTGTGGAGTCAGAAACTCGCTGCAACAAAAGGATTTTCCTGGTCTGTTTATTCAGATACTCGCCAGACTCCCGTATGTCTGTACCGCTGGACAAGCGGCTCCATGAACATCATTAACCCTTTATGGTGCATTTACTCTGATGGTTTAAGGTTTGGCCACAGCTAGCTCCTCAGAAATAAGCACACGGCTTCTCCAGTAGACCTGCAGTAGCTGATTAAATGGAGGGTAAAGTAATCCAGAACTGGAACTGGCTTCAGGATAAGGCTTCATCTAGATCTCAAAAACTGGCCCTTAGAGCGGTAGTTGGGTGGAAAATAGAAAACTCCCACACCTCAAACCCAAAATCAACCAAGATCATGCATGGTTGGAAGTTCTTTTCTTAATTTAAATAAGTAAATTTATATAAATGAATAAATAAATAAATAATAACAACAACAATAATAATAACCATATTATGTTAGATTAATATATTAATAATAATAATAATAACAATAATAATAATAAATAATGGTAATAATAAATTTAAAAAAGAAGAAGAAAAATAATGACAATAATAAACAAATGCAAAATATAGATATTAGCATTCAGAAAAGTATCATATATTACAGAAAGTAAATTTATATAAAATTCTCTTTTAAAAATCTGCCTTTATTTATTATTTTTTTTATTTTTGATCCTGAATAAATCCGACTGTATCATGGTCAGCTATAATCCCGAGGATCCGTTTCCCACTTCCTGCTGTTTTCCAGTAGGACCTTTGGCCTGGTAAATGATCACCTCTGTTACAGCTTAAACGTTCCAGCACCATCTTCCCATCATGGCCTTAGTCAGGAACCGTGCCGCATGCTGGAGTCGTAGTTTAGCTTGCTGAAGCAGCGACTCAGGAAAACACTCCATGTTCCCTGGTTTCAAAACATTCCGTCCTGTCAGCTCCATCAGGTTTTATGTCCACATGTGCTCGTCAGTTACAGGAACAGCCTCCTGGGTGGTGGTGTTCCCAGGTGGGATTTGACCTCATGACCTTTCGGTCAGCAGGCAGGAGCCTTAGAGTCCAGAGTTTCCGTAGAGACGCGGTTTACTGAGACGCACTGATAATTTACCGGTCTGATAATTTACCGCCTGGAGGTCTCGCTGCCAGGTGTCTTTGTTCGGCGGAGGGTTCCGTGTCACGGCTTGTCGGATCTCGCATCAGCTGTTGGTGAAAGGTTTCTAGATAAGGAATGAGTTGGGCGGTGCAGGAGGTAGTGCTGCTACCTCAGTAAGCAGGGTCTGGGTTTGACTCCCAGCTGGGGTCCTGTCTGTGTGGAGCGTGCATGTTCTCTCCGTGTCCCTGTGGGCTTCCTCTTCCTGGTGCTCCGGTTTGTTCTCAGATCTGAAACAGGAGTGGAGCCTGATGTCCTCCTCTCTCTCAGAGATGGAGGTGGTGTTTATATGGTGGAGGAACAGTGTTGGTGGGTCTAACAGGTCTTCCAAGTGGTTGTTAGATCTACTATCTCTCTGGAGCACTTTTACTTCTCCTTCCTCATATAAGTGGACTGTCTGGGTGTATATTCAGAATGTCTCCTAAAAATGAATAGCACGTCCCTACTGGCAGGTTTGACTGGATACGTCTCAGATTTAAGGTGGTCTTGGTGGTGATTTAAGGTGGTCTCAGACTTGTAACTGGAACTTTGCCTTTAAAGCTTTACCTCCACCGGCTGAAACATCTCCTTGGACCTTGACCGTGACCCTTCCCACAGATGTTTTCCAAAGAGACCGCTCATTGTTTTGGTGATGGTGGATTTCTCCAAAGGTGCTAGTGTTCAGAGTAATTAGACGAACCCTGAGGAGTCTTCATTTCCCCCTGCCCCGCTGCCGTTTACCAGGGTTATTGCAATGTGTGGAAAGGTCAGCTCCCGGCGGCCTGCTGTGTCCTACCAGAAGACGATCTTCACATAAACCTTTAACCTCCGTTCAGTCGGAGGTCGGCTATGTCGGGTGTATCATGTTTCAGAAGCCGCTTTGCTGTGGATGTACCTCAGAGCTAACAGTGAGTTTAGCCATATCAAACAGCTACAGCTCTACTCATGTGGTCTACATATAATAATGCAGGTTTGTACAGGTTTACACCAGTACTCTACCATACACTCATCATCAGTAGTACAGCTGCTCCCAGAAGGAAACCTAGGAATGAAGGTGACCAGGATCAATAACTGATGATAAATTTAGACTGATATGATCAATATTTATTGAGCTACACATACAGAAGTCTGTCTCTCAGTATGGTGTCGGGCCGCCGTGTTAGCTAACCCAACACGCCAGACGTCTCGGTATGGAGCTGTAGAGGTTCCTAATGGAGTCCTGTGATAATCCATCCCATGCAGCTTGAACATCCTCACACAGTTCCTGCAGATGGTGCGGTAGGGGTGGAGGGACACCAGGCCTTCTGGACGTGCGACAACAAACCGTTCATCTTGGTGCTGACCACGGTGCCTCCACACACGGATTCGTTGGGCGTCTCCACCAAGACTAAAGCGGGACTCGTCACTGATATGACCCGCTGCCATTCTGTGTCACTCCATGACAGTCTGGTACGACACCACTGCAGTCTTTGGTGACGGTGACGTGGTGTTAAGGACAGTCGTGGTCCTGATACTTTAGTACTGGTACTCTCCATACTTAAGTACATCTGAAGGTACATACTTTAGTACTGGTACCCCAGTGGAGGTCTAAAGGGAGGAACCTCTATTGACACTGGAGGAGGATTTTACCTTGAGTATTTAACCTCCACCTTAACTCAGCCCCACGCTCTGTGTATTTGGTCCACCGCTGGTATATAACGTGTATATAATTAGCTGTAAACATGAAGATTATAATCCTCTGAAAGTCTGTTGTTGCTACATCAGCCTTTGTTTTCATGTTACCGTGTAAATGCCCAGTCAGCGTTAATGACATGCTGTGCTGCTGTATTTTCAGCAGCTATATGTACGTAAATAGCGGGATGTGTTTAAATGAAAGGGCATTTCAGTAACTGTGGAAACAAACAAACCCTCTGGCTGCTGTGCTGAAGTGGCACCATCCTGAGTTCCTCTACTATGACTGGAGAGTGAGTCGGGCCTGCCTGTGGTGGTCCCTGCCATTAATGGAGAGACTAGAAATGGGCACACAAACCGTGCAGCGAGAGATGGGCCACAGGCTTTTACTGTAAGTCTATGCAGAAGTGTGTTTCTGATAAAATGGCCAACTCAATCATACGCCATCAATCAAGCTCAGAAATCGGAGTGGTGAGACCCAACACTGGATCTCAATAGTCACCCAAAAATGCCACCAAACCTTCTCTGGAGCTGCTCAGACTCTGTCCAGGTCAGACTGCACTGAAGCTGTTCAGACTGGTTGATGTGGTTTAGGACACAGTATGAGTTCCTCTGAGCCACAGAAATGTCCATTGTAGTGTGTCTGAATGTCCTCAGCAGTCGGAGTGCTGATCTAAAACCGAAATTTGTGGCAGTGTCTGTAATAAACCACAAGTCAGACAGACAAGTCTGTGCCACCTCACTGAAGACATTCTGATGATGCAGCGATTTGGGTGACTATTGCGCTCCAGTGTTTGCCATGTTAGCCACCTAGCTAGCACAGTTTGGACTCTATATATTTACTTCTCTTTGTGCCAAACTGTTCCTATTAAACTGTTTTCTGGTTTTGATTTGCTTCAGTTCCAACACACGGGAGCCAAGCAACACTAACTGTGTCCAATTATGTATGACCCACACTACAATCCAAATCCTGCTCCTCTACAAACTTCCGTGGAGTGAAATACACGGTCCTGTACTGCTTATGCTGCAAACAACAGTGTTTTGTTTTTACATGGTCAGTTTCCAAACCTCTTTTTTTATTTAAGCTCACAAAACACAGATCTTTCCTCCATCCAAAAACAGTCCGAAAGACCAAAAGGGAACATTCCCAACTCAGGAAAATATAAAGGCATAACACAGAGGGTCAAAACTGACTCAGAAGATGAGAGAGCGAAAACAATGTACCTTCAGCAGGAGTGTTACTGCGTCTTTAATACTATATATATATATATATATAATATACTATATTTGTATGTATACTATATGTAATATACTATAATTGTAGCCAGAGGGAATCAGCTGACAGGAAAGAAACTTGGTGGCTAGGTTTGACATTGTGAGACATGTGAATGATGATGTAATCAAGGACGGGTCTTATCCCTGTACCTGACTGACCCAACACCACCATTACAGACCTCCAGCGAGCAGTGGTGTCCTCCATGAGTCCTCCTGTTAGTGCAGCACCATCGGCAGACGGCTGCACCACGCAGGACTACATGCACACAGACCGTTACCACGCCTGTCCTTAACACCACGTCACCGTCACCAAAGACTGCAGTGGTGTCGTACCAGACTGTCATGGAGTGACTCAGAATGGCAGCGGGTCATCTTCAGTGACGAGTCCCGCTTTAGTCTTGGTGGAGACGCCCAACGAATCCGTGTGTGGAGGCACCGTGGTCAGCACCAAGATGAGCGGTTTGTCGTCACACGTCCAGAAGGCCTGGTGTCCCTCCACCTCCACCCCTACCGCACCATCTGCAGGAACTGTGTGAGGATGTTCAAACTGCATGGGATGGATTATCACAGGACTCCATTAGGAACCTCTACAGCTCCATACCAAGACGTCTGGCACATGGAGACTGACTCCATACAGAGAGAGTAAATATATCTAAATATGTGATATAAGAGACGGCAGCGCTCCGTGTGCGGTGAACGGTGCAGAGTGTAAAGGGTGAAGTGCAAAAGTGAATGTGCACCACAATGTTATGCAATAGAACAGGAGGTAATTAATAACCATTAGAAGATAATGTGTAGGGATAAAGTTCTGTGTATAATGTGTGTGCGGATGTGTGTGTGTGTGTGGATGTGTGTAGAAGTGTGTGTGTGGGTGCGGTAGTCCCTGATTCAGAGCCCAAAAGGCCTGCAGGAAGAAACTCCTCCTCTTCCTCTCTGTGTTTGCTTACAGGGGTGAAAGCACTTCATTGACCTCAGCAGAGAGAGGTGTTGGGATAGCTGGGGTCCTTCCTGGCACTGGTCCAGCCCTGCTTCGAGTAGATGGTCTGCAGGTAAGGAAGCTCGGGCCAAATGATGCACTCAGCTGGTCCCAGCACCCTCCGGAGAGCCCGTCTGTCCTGCTTGGTGCTGTTCCCACGCCATGTTCCCTGTGAGGATGCTTTTGAAGGTGCGGGTTCTATAGCACATTGGAGGGCAGTCTGAAGCCCTTCAGGAGTCTGAGATCTTTAATCTCCTCCAGGTAGGTCCTCTCGTCATCGTCAGGGACCAGACCCACTGTCGTCAGCAGACTTGATGAAGGTGATAGAGCTGAAAGTGGCCATGCAGTCATAGCTGCACAGTGAGCACCTGGGGGCTCCGGTGCTGTGGGTGAGGGTGGGTGGATACCTGCTCTGCCTATGGCCCATCCGTCAGGAGGTCCAGTAACACAGGGACAGACGAAGTCCCGGATCCTCCAGCTTGG
>JAMWET010001608.1:0-32500 GCA_024036415.1 Prochilodus magdalenae
GCCCGCCATAGAGTGGGAGAGGAAGAGAGAGGAGGGGTGGGAGATAGAGAGGGGGAGGAGAGAGAGGGAGAGAGAGAGAGGCGAGGGGAGAGAGAGGGAGGGGGGGAGAGATGAGAGAGAGAGAGAACGCGAGAGAGATGAGAGAGAGGAGAGAGAGAGATGATGAGGAGATGAGAGAGAGAGAGGAGATGAGTGAGAACGAGAGAGAGAAGGAGAGACGGAAGTAACGCCGGTGGAGTATACAGCAGCTGTGGCGTTGATGGTGCTTCCTGCTCTGACTGTGATCTGTCCACATGGGTGTGAGAGGAGGAAGCCCCCCCTCCACCTCTCACTCTGGCTGCGCTTGTGGGGCTCCTCTCTGTATCGTTGTGACTCTGGTCCTCTCTCTGTGGCGCCCTGCTGGCCGGAGGTATACAGAGTAAATGCTGGGATGTATTTGTGGATCTCCTGCAGGGAGCGCTCATCACCCTTCCGATAGAGAAAGAGTGTAGTCCAGAGCGGTGGCGAGTTTCAGACAGCTGAGGGACTGCACGCAGGACTCAACCTGCTGACAGACAGACAGACAGACAGACAGACAGACAGACAGACAGACAGGACAGACAGACAGACAGACAGACAGAAGACAGACAGACAGACAGACATACGAACAGACGGTCGACATGAAACAAAAAAAAAAAAGAACTGTTCTCTTATTACTCTTTAAACTCTTCTATTATTCCTATCTCTATTTGTCTCATATTTCCTCGCTTAAATAGAAGGGAGGATTGTTGGCCTCTTTTACAAGTAAAGAGAAAGAAGTATATGGGAGGAAACACAAGTCAGAAAGAAAAGTGACAGTAAATATGAAAGAAGGACATAACATAAACATAAAGATAATAGAGAAACAGAGAAAGGAAGAGAGAGGAGAGAGAAGGGACAGATGACTAGCAATAAAAAAGGAGTAGAGAATGAAAATACAAAAAGAGTAACACTCAGAGAGACAGAGGAAGGGAGAAAAAGAGATAGAGAGAAGCGAGGGAGAGAGAGAGAGAGAGAGAGAGACAGAGACAGAGAGACAGAGAGATGAACGTTTAAGACTGAAATACTTAAACCATCTTAAACCTCGTTTGAAAAAAACCCTGTTTGAAATTGAGAAGCCTCTCTAGAATGGCTACACCTGCCCTCCCTGGTTTGGATGGGGTGGGAATACTTTTGGAATAAAGCGGATCTTCTCAGTCTGCAGCTTTAAACTCTCCACCGCTGTGAGCTCTGAAATCGGAACAGTCCCCCACACAGGTACGCTAGACCTGGTCATGAATAATGCAGCACCGCTGGGCTGTAACGAAGCTGTTACACGTGTCCTGGTCATGCGGGTCAGCGTGGAGACTGTAACTACCGCAGGGACGATCTACCTGTACTTCCCCACCTGGTTACGTCTACACCCAGCTCGTCACCCCCCAAAACCCACTACACTGAATGTAGCTAATCAACCAGGTATGGAAGCCCCCGCCTCCCCCGCTTAAAAAAAAACCAACCATATAGTAAGTCATGACTATGAGATAGTTAGTCATAAATATAAGATAGTAAGTCATAAATATAAGATAGTAAGTCAATTATGAGAAAGGTTATAATTATGAGATGTTAAGTCATAATTATGAGAAAGAAGGTTATAATTATGAGAAGCTCATAATTGAGATTATAAATCAATTATAATATAGTAAGTCAAATATGAGATAGTAAGTCAATTATAAGAAAGGTCATAATTATGAGATAGTAAGTCATAATTATGAGATAGTAAGTCATAATTATGAGATAGTAAGTCATAATTATGGGATCATAAGTCATAATTATGAGAAAGAAGGTTATAATTATGAGTTGCTAAGTCATAATTGAGATTATAAGTAAATTATGAGATAGTAAGTTATAATTATGACTATAGTAGTCGTACATCGGGGTGGAGGGGAGAGAAAAGTTATAATTACGGAATGGTGTAAGTCATACGCATACCATGATGAGATTATAAAGTCATATTTATGAGATAAAGTTATAAATTAGTGAGTATAGAGCAAGATCAAATATCATATAGTGCAGTCAATTAATGAGAAAGGTCTTATAATTATGATAGTGTTAGGTCCTAAATTGAGATAGTAAGTTATAGATTATGAGATAGTTAAGTCATTTTTAGAGATAGTAAGTATAATGAGATATGAGTGTATGGTGATACCATTACGTTAGATTATCGCCCCCCTTGCGATCTCTTAGTATGTTATTTACTAGTATAATGAGGTCCCACATCGTATAAGTATCTCGAAAGACAAGATGAGTAAGTTCATAAATAGAGCCAGGATGGTAAGTCAATTTTTTTTTTTTTTTTTTTTTGCCATTATAAGATACCCACCACGAAAGATGTTTCTAATTATGCGACTGTTCCGTCATAAAATTGAGATTCATAATTCATAATATATGAGACAGTAAGTCATTTATGAAATAGTACGAAGTCATAATGATGAAGATATTTCAGTCATAATTATGAATAGATACGTCATTTTTGATAGAATGGAAGGTCAATATATGATGGGGTGCCAAGTCCATAATTTTGAGATAGGGAAGTCATTAATTTAAGGCGGAATGTAAATCTGAAAGGCCTACCAGCACCAGAATGAGAAAATGCTGTCTCCATTTAAGGCGGAACGGAAAGAAAAATCTAATACAAAGCCATGTGCTAAGTAAATACACACAGACTTCTGGACATCCTGTTGGCAGTTAACATAGCTTATCCCCTCTCCTCCCGGCCCGCAGCCAGCCTCGGTCCCTGTTCCTTCCTGCCACTCTGTCCTCCTGATTGGCTGGCAGTGGCTGGCAGGGGTGATATTAAACAGAGGTCAGGTTCATCAGGCACGAGTTCAAGCCGTACCCATTTAAGCCCCACTCCTCTACGTGACACCAAATATGGGAAACCCACGTCTAAGCGTCAACCCGTCCGTCATCCATCCGCCTCCAGAGAACTACATCCGTCCAGGTAGAAGCCACAGGGAACAGGCTGGGGGGCGTGGGGTAACACCCGCGGTCGCCCTCGTCCCCTAAAACAAACACCATGAGCTATGGAATTAAAAAAAAACTGTCCAGGGCTTTAGCTACCAGCATCTCCAGCAGTGGAAAAGCAGCCACCCCAGTGTTGACTCTTTCCTGGGTGGTATTACAGGATCAGGATGGACTGTGGTTTTTAGCTTGTTAGCATGACTAAACTTCAGTAGACATTCTTTGGAGCATGTTATCATAAAGCAGCTTTGATACAAACAACAGACCGGTTCTTCATATCTGTTGGATTTTAGGCCCATGTTTTCAACAGCAGCGCATCTCTACATATAGCCTCCTTTAATTCATATTATATGGGCCCTTTACAGTAAGTTTTGCACGTGTGAGTATCCTAATCTTTGTTGTAGTTTTTTCACAGTTTGTCGTCTCAGTGTTTAGTTTTTTTTGTGACATGAAAACTCCGTCTTAGGATGTGGACTCTGAGGCTGGCAAGCTGGAATCGGGACACCTTATGTTATATATGATATCAGTGTGGGCCGTAACCATTCACCCCTCAACCCTCTCCACAATAGAAAGTGAGCATCCAGAAGGACCCACTCCACTGACCGGATCCCTGACCGTTTACAGCGTTGAGGCTGTGTTGTGATATCCTCAGTTCTGTTGGCTGGGGTGACGGAGCTCAGCCTCATCCTCCAGTGGAACGGTCCGAGCGTATTCCATGTGGTGGAGGTCAAACAAGACTCTGTGTGTGTGCCGGCAGCCTCCTGAAGTGGTGTCAACGATCCAAAAAAAACACCGCCCCTTTCTGCTGTCGCACAGTGACGACCGAGCACCGGGGCCTGGCCTCCGCCTCAAAAGAAATGGCTGGTGGAGGACCGCGGGCCAGTGAGAGAGGGGGGCGTGGGACGAGGAACCACCTGCAGAGGGAGAAGGAAATGAAAAGTCGGTGTATGCGATAGGTCGGTAAACCCAAATGAACTATCACTGAGATGTTGGGCGGCTGAATCTGATTTCTTCAGTTAGCGCTGGTGGAGCTGGACGAGGCTAACAACAGCTAACAGGTAAAGGAAGCTTCTACTGCGGAGCCCATACAGACAGCTCAGCTCTGTCTCCAGACCATTTCCAATAAAGAGGCTTCATTCAAAACAACACGCTGCACGTCCAAGTACTGAGCAACAACGCTGGCTGATTCTCGATGACTCCCTGCTCCCTAAGTAGTGCGTTACAGAGGATAAGTGGCTCTTGCCTGTAACAGTGTGCCGAAGCAGTGCACAAACATCACTGTAGTAGCGTCCGCATTCACTGACGCCAGTACCGCTGATACAGACTCTTCAGCCTGCGCTCCTGTGTGCGGAGCTGTGTAGGAGCCGTAGCTGTGGCTGTCTGTGTGTGGTTTTGGAGGCTACTTTGAGAGATGGGCTCATGAAGCTGATTGAACTGTGGGACAAGGACATGTCAGAAATTCATCCGACCGTCCGACAGCTCAATCGGAGCTCGCCCCAGCCGGCAGTTAACTGGACATCGGTTCCCCTCTCACACGGCGAGGCAAATGTCGTCTGAGAAACATCAGCTCAGACCAAATCAGGTTTAAAACCGGGCTTTACGATCACACACGGTGTATGCCTGGCTTAAAATCACCACTCATCCTCACCCTGCGCCAGCGTCAGCCCTGCCAGCAGCTCCGTCACTCTCTGGTTGCCCAGCTGTTTTGGGGTGAGGTACTGGGCTTCAGTCGCCACTACAGCATCCTCGCCACGGAGTTCCATCACAGAGGTGACCCCAGTCAGAGACAGCAGCAGCACCGACACCTGCAGCAGACAAAACAACATGAGGTCAAAATAATAATAATAATAATAATAATAACAATAATAATAATAATAATAATAATAATAATTTAAAAAACAAGATAATAATAATAATAATAATAATAATGATAATAATTTTAAAAAGAAGACAATAATAATAATGACTATAATAATAAAAATAATAAGGATTATACTAATAATGACAATAATAATAAGGCTAATAATAATAATAATAATAATAATAATAATAATAATAAGACAGGTAATTATTTCGGAATATGTGATTCATGTTCATGTTTTATTCATTTATCTTTTATTAAGTCAACATTTTGAAAACTGTCATTATTTTGATATACTATATACATTTTTATTTTTAATACTTGGAGATATTAAGTCAATGCTTTGACACCGGAGGTCATTACTGTAAGACTGGACGTCCGTATTTTGAGACATTAAGTGTATTATTTAGTCCTTTAATCTTCTGACTCGCTGTTCTGGGTGCTCCTGTAGTCTGAGCAGTGGGGCTGCAGGCTGGCTATCAGCTCTGGTGCATGGACGGGTGATGGTACTCACCGAATCCTGGGAAAGATCCTCAATGCTCTGGGACAGAGAGCTGCTCAGATCTGCTGATGACCCCCCCCAACTGTCCGCCAACGCCCGCCCCCCCGCAGCGGGACTGACCCGACTACCTGAGTGGACTGGAGTACCGTTCGGACGCATAGACTCTAAACCAGACTCTACAGAGAGAGAGAGAGAGAGAGAGAGAGAGAGAGAAAGAAAGAAAGAACGAACGAACGAAAGAACGAAAGAGAGAGACAGTCAACAGTGAAACAGTAACAGAGAGAGAGAGAGAGAGAGAGAGAGAGAGAGAGAGAGAGAGAGAGAGGGAGAGAGGGAGAAAGAGGGAGGGAGGGAGAAAGAGAGAGAGAGAGAGGGAGAAAGACGGAGGGAGGGAGGGAGAGAGAGAGAGAGAGAGAGAGAGAGAGAGAGAGAGAGAGAGAGCGAGGAGAGGAGAGGACGAGAGACGATCGGAGAAGGAGAAAGAGAGAGAGAGGGAGAGAGGGAGGGAGCGACGGAGAGAAAGAGAGCGGGAGAGGAGAGAAAGAGAGAAGAAAGAGAGAGAGAGAGAAAGAAAAGAAACGAGACTGAGAGAAAGAAAGAAAGAGGAGCGAGAGATGAAGAGAAAGAAAGAGAGAGAGCGAGAGAAAGAATGAAGAAAGAAGAAAGAGAGAGAGATGAGGAAAAGAAAGAGAGAAGAAAGAAAGAACAAGACAGAGAAGAAAGAAGAAAGAGAGAGGAGGAGAGAGATGAGAGAGGGACGAGAGAAGAGAGAGTGAGACTTGGAAGATCTGAGAGAGAGAGGGGGGGAGGGAGAGAGGGAGAGAGAGACACAATGGAAAACAACACTAGCAGCTAATAGTGATGAATGATGACTAACTGATGCTAATGAGTGACGCTGGATGCTAATGGATGACGATGACACATGGTGTGTTAACACAGTGAGTGTGTTAGAGGTACTGAGGTTCAGCAGGTAAACAGATCATGCAAATGGGTGACACACATGAACGAGGCTAACGGGTGACGTTCATGGACGACTTAACAGATGATGCTACTGAGGAAGTGAGTGTCAGCTGTACCAGAGTCCAGCAAGATGATGAAGTTTTCGCTGGTGTCACTGTCCACAGACAGGCCATCATCAGCCACACTGCTGTCCAGGAGGGCACTATCGCAGGAATTCTGGGAAGGAGAGTGTTTGATGGGCTGCAGCCGCAGACTGGAGTCATCCTGCCGAGCGGCCTGTTCCCTAAACAGAACATACATATATCCTGGTCACACGGATCTTCGATTTCTTTACCTGATCTGGTGTTAGATGTGTGATTCAGAATATCATACAATAAATGGTGTTTGACCACCAAGAACCCCAACCATCGGTCCTCTGCACTAGAACAGGAGATATTAGTCCATAACCACCCACAATAAACACTCCTATACGCTAGAATAGGAGATATCAGCCCATAAACACCCTCAATAAACACTCCTATACGCTAGAATAGGAGATATTAGTCCATAAACGCCCTCAATAAACACTCCTATACGCTAGAACAGGAGATATTAGTCCATAAACGCCCTCAATAAACACTCCTATAAACTAGAATAGGAGATATTAGTTCATAAACACCCTCAATAAACACTCCTATACACTAGAATAGGAGATATTAGTCCATAAACACCCTCAATAAACACTCCTATACACTAGAATAGGAGATATTAGTTCATATATACCCTCAATAAACACTCCTATACGCTAGAATAGGAGATATTAGTTCATAAACACCCTCAATAAACACTCCTATACGCTAGAATAGGAAATATTAGTTCATATATACCCTCAATAAACACTCCTATACGCTAGAATAGGAGATATTAGTCCATATATACCCTCAATAAACGCTCCTATACACTAGAATAGGAGATATTAGTCCATATATACCCTCAATAAACGCTCCTATACACTAGAATAGGAGATATTAGTCCATAAACACCCTCAATAAACGCTCCTATACACTAGAATAGGAGATATTAGTCCATAAACACCCTCAATAAACACTCCTATACACTAGAATAGGAGATATTAGTTCATATATACCCTCAATAAACACTCCTATACGCTAGAATAGGAGATATTAGTTCATAAACACCCTCAATAAACACTCCTATACGCTAGTATAGGAGATATTAGTCCATATATACCCTCAATAAACACTCCTATACACTAGAATAGGAGATATTAGTCCATAAACACCCTCAATAAACACTCCTATATGCTAGAATAGGAGATATCAGCCCATAAACACCTGAATAAACACTCCTATACGCTAGAATAGGAGATATTAGTTCATAAACACCCTCAATAAACACTCCTATACGCTAGAATAGGAGATATTAGTCCATATATACCCTCAATAAACGCTCCTATACACTAGAATAGGAGATATTAGTCCATAAACACCCTCAATAAACACTCCTATACTCTAGAATAGGAGATATTAGTCCATAAACACCCTCAATAAACGCTCCTATACACTAGAATAGGAGATATTAGTCCATAAACACCCTCAATAAACACTCCTATACACTAGAATAGGAGATATTAGTTCATAAACACCCTCAATAAACACTCCTATACGCTAGAATAGGAGATATTAGTCCATATATACCCTCAATAAACACTCCTATACGCTAGAATAGGAGATATTAGTTCATAAACACCCTCAATAAACACTCCTATACGCTAGAATAGGAGATATTAGTCCATAAACACCCTCAATAAACACTCCTATACGCTAGGATAGGAGATATCAGTTCATAAACACCCTCAATAATCACTCCTATAAACTAGAATAGGAGATTAGTTCATAAACACCCTCAATAAACACTCCTATACGCTAGAATAGGAGATATCAGTTCATAAACACCCTCAATAATCACTCCTATACACTAGAATAGGAGATATTAGTCCATAAACCCCCTCAATAAACACTCCTATACGCTAGAATAGGAGATATTAGTCCATAAACACCCTCAATAAACACTCCTATACTCTAGAATAGGAGATATTAGTCCATAAACACCCTCAATAAACACACCTATACGCTAGAATAGGAGATATTAGTCCATAAACACCCTTGATAAACACTCCTATAAACTAGAATAGGAGATTAGTTCATAAACACCCTCAATAAACACTCCTATACGCTAGAATAGGAGATATCAGTTCATAAACACCCTCAATAATCACTCCTATACACTAGAATAGGAGATATCAGTTCATAAACACCCTCAATAAACACTCCTATACTCTAGAATAGGAGATATTACTCCATATATACCCTCAATAAACACTCCTATACGCTAGAATAGGAGATATTAGTCCATATATACCCTCAATAAACACTCCTGTACGCTAGAATAGGAGATAGTGGTCCATCAACACCTCAGTTGATAAAACACTAAACACTATAAACTACACAGTAAACACTATAAACACTATAACTACACAGTACCACCAGCTGTTATCTAGGGCAGAACACTGTAAAGGCCCAGAGCTTCTGTCAAAAACCTCATAACCAAGGCCCAATCCCATTTCACCCCTGGCCTCCAACACCTAAACCCACCCCTCTGCTTAATGCGTTCACATCTAGGGGTGGGGTTGTCCCGGTTGTTGTTGAGATGGAGGGGTAGGGTGAAGCGTTTGGGCTACATGGCCCTTCAAACAGAGATTCCTCAGAGGCACACTCCACACAGAGTGTTATGAGGTAACTCCCAGAATGCCCTGCGAAACATCGGCAAGATGGCTGCACAAGAGACCAAAGAGACCCATAAATATGATTACGCTCTCTGTTAAAAGTCGCTGCACTGTCAGATCACCATGGTAATAACGCTTTACGGTTAGATTTTTCATAACACGAGTAAAAATCGCTAGTAATGCTGACGATGCTGTGACAGTCGCCCATGAAACCGAGATTGGATCTGAGAAATGAAATTGGGCCCAAGTCTCCAATAAACTACTCAACACCCCCACATAATTAGAGACGAGCGATGATTTCGGCATACGCTTGGCGTCATGCCAACTGGTGGCGCATAAGCTTCCATCTAAATATGCCGCACCCCTACACCGTAACTGAAACCGGGCTTCCCGAGGCGGAACGGCCGTAACCCCTGCCTGCGCTCTCACTTTGTCTGAGTGCTGAAGAGCTTCGTCATGGCCGACCCGCGGCTCAGGATGCTGAAGGCGTCTTTCGTGATGGACAGCGCCCCCTTGGTGAGGTCAAGGGAGGCGTTCAGCGCGTCTTTAGTGACATCCTTGGTGGCGCTGAGGGCGTTGGACAGCTCCCCCTCGAGGCTAAAGGTGGAAGTGTCTCTGGTCAGGGCTGGAGAGGGCGGAGGGGTAGTGACCAGCGCTGCGGGCTGAGGTTCATCCTGACCCACTTGATCATCCGTTTCCTCTATAGCCTCGCACGCTTCCTCCACTGACCCCTCACCCTCCCCATCACCTTCGTCTTCCTGGTCATGTGATCCTGCTGCGTTGGCCTGGGAAATGAAAATATGACGATAGTTATCAAAATCAAATATCTGAAGACATCTTAATTTGCTATGTGACCATGACAGCTAAACTAGCTATGTGCTAACTAGCTAGCATATTCTAGTCTACATACAGTGGCCATTGGGGACAGCACAGTGGTGAGGGGTCAATGGCGAGGGGACAATGGCGCTAGCAACCATGGCAACCTGACACCACCATAAACACCGATATACAGAGATCTATTGCTCGTCCCTACCGCAGTGCTTTCCCCGGCGTCGCTGTCCTGCAGCAGTCCCGGCTCTCTGACTCGGTGAGACGGAGACATTTCTGAGTCAGTCAAGCTCTGACTGTCCGTTTCCTCTGGAGAGACACCGTCTTCCTCCGGCTCCCCTACAGTGGGCGGCAGGAGGAGCCCGAGCTCTATAGCCTCCAAGAGGACGGAAGCACAGACCGCAGGAGGATCGGCCAGCTTCTTTTCCGAACCATGTGATCCCTGAGGGTCGTGGGTCAAATCTCCGGCCAGCCGGGCGAGGAAGTCCTTCATCCTCAGCAGGGCTACGTACTGGTAGTGGTTCAACCACACTTTGACTGGGGTGATGGACTGTGCCAGGATGTGGACTGGGGCTGAAGGAGCTTCCGGTACCTCCGGGTCAGTGTGTCCTGGTAGGACATGGTTTGCTCCAGGTTGGGGCTGCTCGTCAGGCATTCTGGGAGCCTCAGGATCGCTTCCTGTGGCCGTCAAAGCGTTCGGGCGGCACACCCACACAGACATGGCAAACGGTTCTACGAACGGCAAAGCTTTGCCCTTAGGTCCTCGCCTGGCACCTTCAAAACCCAACGCCGCCCGGGACAAGCTCAGGCACCACATGTCCTGCGCTCGGGACGGACGCTTTTCGGAGGAAGGATGAAGAAACCCGGGCGGAAGCGGGTGGAACGTGTTTCGGTCCCGAGGGAAAGGCGGACTCGGTGAAGTCTGGAAGAAAGGTCGTTTGGAGAAGCTGGTAAAGATGCCCTGGAGGTCGGAGCGCGACCCGTGAGGGCAGTGGCTGGGCGGTTGCTCAGTATGGCCTGGGGGAGGGTGAAGCTCAGAGACTGGGGACGATCCGGGTGATCCAAGATGGAGGAGTCCAGAGGAACCAGCAGCTACGGGCAAACAGGAAGACAATCGACACAACATTAACAGAAGCAACGGCTCACAGGGACCAGTGTTCCCGTCAGTCTGAAACAACCCTGAGCCTGGCTAACGTTCCCGCTTAGCCAAAGCACAAGGGATCTAGACACAAGTACTTAGAACCGCAAGGTCACCTTCAGCTGCGTCACGTCCACTCTGACGTCCACATGCTCCTCGCTCTTGCTGCTGTCCTGCAGGTGGTAGAAGGCCTTGACCTGCTCCAGGGTCCGCAGCAGACCTCGGGAAAACCATGCCATCCACAGGAGGCTGGGGGCATCCACGCACAGCTGCAGGCCGTTCAGCTGACCGTACAGGTTAGAGCAGGGCACTGACGGAGGAGACACAGAGGAGTGAGGGGGTGCTCTGCAGTACACTGGGGACTGGTATCAGATCCGATCCGGTCACAAATCTAGCCCAACGGCTTACGGCACAGGAAAATTAAAAAGAGTGATACAAGGACAAACACCCGTTGGCCACCTCGCTAGGTACACCTCTTTTTATTCGTTTACGAGTGCACTGCGTTGACGTGGTGGTGGTGGTGTTAATTTTGGTTGTGCTGGTGTGAGTGGATCAGACACAGCAGTGCTGCAGAGAGTCATCCACCCACCAAAACTGTCCAGCGGACAGTATCCTCTGGGGCAGCTTCCTGTGGTGCAGCTTCCTGTGGTGCAGCTTCCTGTGGTGCAGCTTCCTCTGGGCAAGCGTCCTCTGGGCAAGCGTCCTCTGGGCAAGCGTCCTCTGGGGCAGCGTCCTGTGGGGCAGCGTCCTGTGGGGCAGCGTCCTGTGGGGCAGCGTCCTGTGGGGCAGCGTCCTCTGGGCCAGCGTCCTGGGTGGTGTCCTGTGGGCAGCATCCTGTGGGTAGTGTCCTGTGGGCAGCGTCCTGTAGGTAGTGTCCTGTGGGCAGCATCCTGTAGGTAGTGTCCTGTGGGGCAGCGTCCAGTGTCTAGAGGATGACCAACACTGCACTGTGCAGCAGCAGATGAGCTATCGTCTCTGACTGTCCATCTACAAGGTGGAGCAGCAAGGTAGGAGTGTCTAATAGAGTGGACAGTGAGTGGACACAGTGTCTCAACACTCCAGCAGCACTGCTGTGTCTGATCCACTCACACCAGCACCACACACACTAACACCACCACCACGTCAGTGTCACTGCAGTGCTGAGAATGATCCACCTCCCACATCATACCTGCTCTGTGGTGGTCCTGTGGGGGTCCTGACCATTGAAGAACAGCGTAATACAGTATACAGAGAAACAGATGGACTACAGTCTGGACCTGTACACCTACAGAGTGTCCTGTATGGTACCTAGACGATGAGTGTAGATAGAAGGAGGTGTACCTGAAGTGGCCAGGGACTCTGTGTTAGTGTATTCATCACGTGTTCAGAAAGAGCACAACACGTGTGTTCAGTATACCGGGAGTTCCAGGGCTGTGGGGGAAGTAGTACTCTGTGAACTGCAGGTGGATGGCAGGTGTGTTTTCCGCTAGCTGGAGCGACTTGCGATTACAGGAGAGAAGAGACTGGGTTCTCTTGCTGTTGCGCCCCCCAGTGGACACCTGAAAAAAAGAGCAGCAATGGGTTATACTGAATAACAATCCGATCTGTGCTTCAGTACACTGTGTGTAAGTGTAATGTGTTAGTGTACTGTAAGTAGTGTGTTGGTGTACAGTAACTCAGTAAGTGTAATGTGTTAGTGTACTGTAAGTAGTGTGTTGGTGAACAGTAACTCAGTAGGTGTAATGTGTTAGTGTGCTGTAAGTAGTGTGTTGGTGTACAGTAACTCAGTAAGTGTAATGTGTTAGTGTACTGTAAGTAGCGTGTTGGTGTACAGTAACTCAGTAAGTGTAATGTGTTAGTGTACTGTAAGTAGTGTGTTGGTGAACAGTAACTCAGTAGGTGTAATGTGTTAGTGTGCTGTAAGTAGTGTGTTGGTGTACAGTAACTCAGTAAGTGTAATGTGTTAGTGTACTGTAAGTAGCGTGTTGGTGTACAGTAACTCAGTAAGTGTAATGTGTTAGTGTGTACTGTAAGTAGTGTGTTGGTGTACAGTAACTCAGTAAGTGTAATGTGTTAGTGTACTGTAAGTAGCGTGTTGGTGTACAGTAACTCAGTAAGTGTAATGTGTTAGTGTACTGTAAGTAGCGTGTTGGTGTACAGTAACTCAGTAAGTGTAATGTGTTAGTGTACTGTAAGTAGTGTGTTGGTGTACAGTAACTCAGTAAGTGTAATGTGTTAGTGTGCTGTAAGTAGCGTGTTGGTGTACAGTAACTCAGTAAGTGTAATGTGTTAGTGTACTGTAAGTAGTGTGTTGGTGAACAGTAACTCAGTAGGTGTAATGTGTTAGTGTACTGTAAGTAGCGTGTTGGTGTACAGTAACTCAGTAAGTGTAATGTGTTAGTGTACTGTAAGTAGTGTGTTGGTAAACTGTAACTCAGTAAGTGTAATGTGTTAGTGTGCTGTAAGTAGTGTGTTGGTGAACAGTAACTCAGTAGGTGTAATGTGTTAGTGTACTGTAAGTAGCTTGTTGGTGTACAGTAACTCAGTAAGTGTAATGTGTTAGTGTACTGTAAGTAGAGTGTTGGTGAACAGTAACTCAGTAAGTGTAATGTGTTAGTGTACTGTAAGTAGTGTGTTGGTGTACAGTAACTCAGTAAGTGTAATGTGTTAGTGTACTGTAAGTAGTGTGTTGGTGAACAGTAACTCAGTAGGTGTAATGTGTTAGTGTGCTGTAAGTAGTGTGTTGGTGAACAGTAACTCAGTAAGTGTAATGTGTTAGTGTACTGTAAGTAGTGTGTCGGTGTACAGTAACTCAGTAAGTGTAATGCGTTAGTGTACTGTAAGTAGTGTGTCGGTGTACAGTAACTCAGTAAGTGTAATGTGTTAGTGTACTGTAAGTAGTGTGTTGGTGTACAGTAACTCAGTAAGTGTAATGTGTTAGTGTACTGTAAGTAGTGTGTTGGTGAACAGTAACTCAGTAGGTGTAATGTGTTAGTGTGCTGTAAGTAGTGTCTACTCTAACTCAAATTTCGTCCACCACTGCTAAACAGAGTGAGATAAAGAACAGTACACCATGTGCCAATCATGAGGCTGCTCATCTATAGTCTGTAGTCATAGTGAGGTGGTGATGACGGCCATTCCAGCAGTCAGGTGGGGGCTTCCCCGCTGCTTTACACTCTTCCCTGTTGCTTAACACACTTCCTGTGATGAGAGTAAACATGACACTTTGCTGCATGAGTCACTATGTGAAACCATGTGACCCGAGTGAGGTGGTTCCCCACTGCTAGTTGAATCCCCCCTCAGGAGACATGTGAGGGTGACGCTGTTCATGAGGGGTCTCAAAAAAGCAGAACCACGAAACACACTTTCTTCCTTCTGCTGTCGTTCCGAGGAACAGCGGACCACGACACATTACAGCATGTCGTATAGCTCTCCCGCTCAAGCCTCACTTTGGGTTGGGAACCTTATTATCAAAGAAAGGGCCTAGATGTTCTAGATATTTCCCGTTTTGTAAGTGAGGCATGGCTGAGATGACGTGTAATTGAATGCCATCCGCGTAAAAGTGAAAGGCAACACCGTGTATGGATGACCTATCAAGGGGGCTGTAAATAAATGGAGAACTTTAGAGGACCTAGAACAGAGCCCTGTGGGACACCACGTCTCGGTCTGGAAACAGCCCTCGTACGGGTATATTCTGATGGCAGCTGGAGCTTTGAATTCAAAGAGACGAGTGCGGATAGAATGGGCGGAGCCAAACTACTATTCATGCTATTGTTCCATGACAACAAGGGAGCGGCCATCTTTGTTTACTTTGTGTTTGAACTTCCTGTGCAGCTGCTGATCCATTGTTATCGCGTACGACTTCAGCAATAACACGCCCACAGTATGAGTAGCATGAGGTGCTCCGATAGGGGGTGTCACTGTAACCAGAGGAAGAGGAGGACTCCGCTTGAAGAGCCGTGTTACCAAGACAACACAACCTCCCCCCCAAACGTTTGCACGTCTGCTCCTATCATTCTGGTGGGGGGGAAGCCGATACCAGGACATCCTTACCCTGAGAGAAACGACTCAGTTATGATGTTCCTGTAAAGCGGACACGTCGGGTGCTGGTGAGGCGGTTAAGCTAAGAGCTAGCTAGTTAGCTATGCTAGCTAACGTTAAATAGCTTGTGGGAACGTTGGGTTAGCATAGCTACCTTATGATCAGTGTCCACTGTGCTGACCTTCCCACTGTACAGGTAACGATACCCTCCTGGACTTTTGAACTTTTTGCATACTGAGAGTACAAAGTCATTGAAGATGTTGCCATGGGTAACCTTAGACCACCTCTTCATCTCATCCACCCACCCTGTTATGACCCACAGAGGACGCAAGGTTGTCCCATTCAATCTCTTTATTGTTTTTTATGTCTCCTCCCACGTAGCCAAGAAGCTGGCCGGATGTCCTAACACAAAGGCGGAGGAAACACACTCCTGGAAGTGGGCGTGGCGAGTAGGCTGAATGGAGGTGGTGCACATGGTAGCACCAGACCCAAAATGAGTGTACGGCTGGAGGAGTCTTGGTAGATTACCATTCAGGCTCTTCCAGCTGCGGCTCCAAGGAAGCCCATTGTTACCATTCGGTCAAGGCCCGTCCAATAGTAAATACAGTCTGGCGCAAGATTCACCAGACATCGTTCCGGAACATCAGTTTTAATTAGGAGGAGCTCTAATTTGGGTTTTTACATTCAGCATCCATAAATGCAAAAATAAGATCCTTACATTGGAATATTAATCAGTGCAGCTGCTAAAACAGCAGTTACACAGAAATGGCGAATAGGCTCCAACTGGAGAGGACTGGTACGATATTAATCATGAAACCTCTGTAAAGGAAGGAATCAGATTCTCCACCAGGCCTCAGGTAATTAGAGGTAATCTTAAAAGGTGGAAGTATATTTTATATATCCTATACGTCCTTCTTGGTTTAAGATATGTGGGTATTTTTTTATTATATTTTTTCCTTCTGTAACAAGATCCAAACATACGTAAAAAAAAAAAAAAAAAAAAAAATTATAGTAATAAATTATATATATATAGATATATATATTTATATATATATAAATACATATATTATATATATATATAGATATATAAAATGTTTATTTATATATTATATTTATTATTTATAAATTTATTTATAAACCAATTATAAATGTATTTAAAATTAATTGCAAAATTAATAATGTTTATTAATAATAATAAATTATTATTATATTATTTATTTTTTATTTTTAATATATATGTATTTTGGGTCTTGTGCCTTGTAATAGGCTATATAGGCTATATTTATAATATATATATATATATATATTATAAATATATATTTTATTTATTATTATTATTGTTGTTGTTTTTGTTATTATTATTATTATTATTTATTTATTATTTTTAATATATATGTATTTTGGGTCTTGTGCCTTGTAATATATATATATATATATATAGTTTAGTATATTTATATTATAAATATATATTTTATTTATTATTATTGTTGTTGTTTTTTGTTATTATTATTATTATTATTATTATTATTGTTGTTGTTGTTTTGTTGTTTTGTTGTTATTATATATTTCATTACTGTGCAAAGCTACTTAACAAAAAACAACTATACCAACACATTGGATGTGTGTGTTGATTTACCCTTAACATGAGCCTACACTATAAATTAATAGGACAAGTTCACTTATGAAGTGTTGCATTTGGAGATACGATGTGTCATGAGAATCTACTGAGTAGGTATGTCGTGTTAAATGTATGTGCGCGCTGGATAAGTAGACCTGGTGGATGTCCAGATCGTCCACCCGGCAAGTCACCATGCATGGGCTGGACCGAAGTACCTGTCGTTTTAGAGCATTTACGGTCCCAGCGGTCGTCTGAGATAGCCCATTTCAGGACTGGACTGTAGATTTGAAAACGGATTCCCCATCTGCAATAAATAAATAAATAAAAAAAATGTAAACAACAGATATCAACAAGGAACCGGCATCACTCAGAGTAAATAACCCGAATAAAACTACTAATAACTAACTAATAACTAAAGTAAATCAGGAATACATGGATGAATAAATAACACCTCCTCCCTGTCGTAAACATGATGGCCTCACGTCTCAGGGAGATAGTTTAATTTTAGGAACCTGTTGTGGGTTCCTGTTCGTGTTGTATGATATTGATATAAATAATTAATTATCTTGTTTGGGGGGGGGTGGGGGTGGGGGGGGGGGGCTAAGTATTAACTATTCATCATAGGAAAACTGAATAAATTATTCAAATCCATGTTCTTTTAGGGCTTCTGTCCTGTGGACATGCACACCTGTGGTGATACGGATATTCCTACACTCATCATCAACAGAACAGCTTGCACCCAGAAGGAAGGTGTGGGAAGTGCAGGGGTGTGTGGGGAGGAGGATCGATAACAGGGTGACCAGGATCATGATACAACTGATGATACATTTAGGACTGATACTGATCACATATTTTATTGAGCGTACACATACAGAAGTCTGTCTCTCAGTATGGCGTCTTGGCCGCCGTGTTCGCTAACCCAACACGCCAGACGTCTCGGTATGGAGCTGTAGAGGTTCCTGATGGAGTCCTGTGATAATCCACCCATGCAGCTTGAACATCCTCACACAGTTCCTGCAGAGGGGTGCGGTAGGGTGGAGGTCTGGAGGGACACCAGGCCCTTCTGGTGACGTGTGGGACTTACCACCGTTCATCCTGGTGCTGACCACGGTGCCTCCACACACGGATTCGTTGGGCGTCTCCACCAAGACTAAAGCGGGACTGCTGACCCGCTGCCATTCTGAGTCACTCCATGACAGTCTGGTACGACACCACTGCAGTCTTTGGTGACGGTGACGTGGTGTTAAGGACGGTCGTGGTAACGGTCTGTGTGCATGTAGTCCTGCGTGGTGCAGCCGTCTGACAGTGGTGCTGCACTAACAGGAGGACTCACGGAGGACACCACTGCTCGCTGAGTGTCTGTACTGGTGGCTGTTGGGTCAGTCAGGTACAGAGATAAGGCCCGTCCCTGCCTACGTCACATGTGTGGCACGGAGCGTGAAAACCTGAATCAATTAGCATGTCTTAAGATGCCAAACCTGCCCACAAAGGTTCTGGGTGCAGCTGTTCTTTGATCATGAGATGGGTTAACTGTGAGTACAGCAGTAAGTGAGACCTGTGTAGGTCCCCTGTGTCGTACACCCTGAGATTTCCGGGCCGGTTGACTGTGTGCGGGAGTCTTCTGGTCAGTGGTGGGTCCAGGAGAAGCCTGAAACCTTCCACCCTTCTGCTGGAACTCTGCAGTAGTTTGGCCGCCCAAACACTGAGCCCGAGAGTCCATCGCTCGCTCCGCAGTAACACTCCCAGTGCCTGCAGCCGTCACATACGGGACCAACACAACACAGAAGGGAAAGAGATGATCACAGTCCTAAAGCCGCACATTCTTATGAAATCCGACTACATTACATATCTACGCCGCTTTCCACCCTGTGCTACTTCGCCCCCCGCCCAGCCTCCACTCTTCAGGGACAGAGACTGTTACATAACCCTGAGCTCAGAAGAGCACTGCACTGGAAACACTGCTGAGCTCAGAGCTTTAACGGTCAAGAACAGAGAAGACGAACTCAGACACAGAAACACAGTGGACACGAACGGTTACGTCACCGTCCGGCTGCAGGGCTGTAGAAACGTCCACTCATACTCACCCGGCCTGTGAAAGGGGTAATAATCACAGCCCAGCTTCCGGAAGGTCAGCTGCATCGCACCTTGAGAGCCTGGAACTGAGGGGTCATCTAAAGACAGGACAAAGGTCAAGAACATGAAGCTGTATAGCACTCAGTAGCAGTAACGCTAACCATTCAGCACTCAGTAGCAGTAACGCTAACCATTCAGCACTCAGTAGCAGTAACGCTAACCAATCAGCACTCAGTAGCAGTAACGCTAACCATTCAGCACTCAGTAGCAGTAAAGCTAACCAATCAGCACTCAGTAGCAGTAACGCCAACCAATCAGGACTCAGTAGCAGTAAAGCTAACCAATCAGCACTCAGGAGCAGTAACGCTAACCAATCAGCACTCAGGAGCAGTAATGCTAACCAATCAGGACTCAGGAGCAGTAACGCTAACCAATCAGCACTCAGTTGCAGTAACGCTAACCAATCAGCACTCAGTTGCAGTAAAGCTAACCAATCAGCACTCAGTAGCAGTAACGCTAACCAATCAGCACTCAGGAGCAGTAACGCTAACCAATCAGCACTCAGGAGCAGTAACGCTAACCAATCAGCACTCAGTTGCAGTAATGCTAACCAACCAGCACTCAGGAGCAGTAACGCTAACCAATCAGCACTCAGGAGCAGTAACGCTAACCAATCAGGACTCAGGAGCAGTAACGCTAACCAATCAGAACTCAGTAGCAGTAACGCTAACCACTCAGGAGCAGTAACGCTAACCAATCAGCACTCAGGAGCAGTAATGCTAACCAATCAGCACTCAGTAGCAGTACCGCTAACCAATCAGGACTCAGTAGCAGTACCGCTAACCAATCAGCACTCAGGAGCAGTACCGCTAACCAATCAGCACTCAGTAGCAGTAACGCTAACCAATCAGCACTCAGTAGCCGTAACGCTAACCAATCAGCAATCAGTAGCAGTAACGCTAACCAATCAGCACTCAGGAGCAGTAACGCTAACCAATCAGCACTCAGTAGCAGTAACGCTAACCAATCAGCACTCAGTAGCAGTAACGCTAACCAATCAGCACTCAGTAGCAGTAACGCTAACCAATCAGCACTCAGTAGCAGTAACGCTAACCAATCAGCACTCAGTAGCAATGACAGGTATAAGCTGACAGGTATACTGTCTCCTGACCTGGATCTGCTGATGAGCTGTCGTTGCAGATGTGCAGGTCCAGGCGAGAGATGAAGGTGTGGTAGGACGACTCCTTCACGTCATGGAGGTCAAAGTACTGCGCTAGTGTGCTTGGCGTACCCACCGGAGGGGGAGGAGGCTCTGTCCACAGGGGGTGTGGCCCAGGGGAAGGCGGAGCTGTCTGAAACACAAAGTCATACATCCGTAACTACAAATCAGACACGTGAAGGAGTCAGGTTTCATGCTCGGCCAAGCCTGAGAAGTTAGCAGAACGGCAGCGGGTCATCTTCAGTGACGAGTCCCGCTTTAGTCTTGGTGGAGACGCCTAACGAATCCGTGTGTGGAGGCACCGTGGTCGGCACCAAGATGAACGGTTTGGTGTCACACGTCCAGAAGGCCTGGTGTCACTCCACCTCCACCCCTACCGCACCATCTGCAGGAACTGTGTGAGGATGTTCAAGCTGCATGGGATGGATTATCACAGGACTCCATTAGGAACCTCTACAGCTCCATACCGAGACGTGTGGCGTGTTGGGTTAGCAAACACGGCGGCCCGACTCCACCATACTGAGAGACAGACTTCTGTATGTGTAGCTCAATAAATATTGATCATATCAGTCTAAATTTATTGATCCTGGTCACCTTTATCTTCCTTCCCAACACCACCGCAACCCCACACCTCCTTCTGGGTGCAGCTGATCCACTGATGATGGGGGAATCCAAAACTCCAGGTAGGTCTGTTACACTGTGAATGAGGTTCACCCTCAACCTACCTCTGAGCTGAAATGACGGTTCACTGATTGATTGATAAACAGCACAATGTGATTCCGAGATCTATGGCTGAGGAACATCCCTGTGCTCAGATTAAGTCATACCTGTGACCAGGTGGTTATGTAATATCTGGACTAAAGGAGTCTCTGGCGGTGTTTCAAGGCTGCTTATTCCTCTAGAGCTGCTTTAGGGGGCTGATTATGTCTGAAAGAAACAGAACTGGGGCGTTTCAGTAGAAATCTGGGTGACCCGGTGCCGAGTTGCATAACGGTGACAGCGAACTTACCCCGCGTTGCCCTGCTTAATTCCTCAGTCATGACCAAAGTAAACAAACTGGAGCTGAAGCTGGAAATCTGCTGCTCTGGAGCGACTCATACTCCACAGCAACACCACAAGGTCACTGCTTTACCACCAACAACCACACACCGAAGAAGCATGCCACCATATGTGCAGCAGGATCTACAGTACATTCCACTTATACAGTCACCTTATGTGTTTAAGGTGGTAGTACCTCCAGGTTCCTGCAGGTGGCGCTGCATGTGGATAATGGGGCTATAAATACCTGTGGGGTGTGAGTGACGGGATCCATAGATTGGGAAGAGGTGCTACAGTGCAGGGAATGTCTCGTTCCATGTGTGGAAAATGGCTCCAGAGCAGATGTTAATGATTGGCTAAGAGGAGGGACTGCATGTGGGCGTGGCCAAAGACCATAGTGTGAAGGAAGCAGCTGAATCTGCAGGTGTATGGAAGCGTACGGTCATACGGGTCTACCAGTGGGTAAAATCCCAGTCTACAGGGAATTCTCCTCGGAACTGTGCCAGGGAAGGCATCCACCAAATCTGGACCTACTGACCAATCCTTTGATAGAGCAGTCCAGTACGTGCCCGGTCCAGTCCCAGCTGGTATTGGTGCTGGTGGAGGTGTTTAATTTCAGACTCATGTTTTGTCTGGTGAGGTATTAGAAAGGGTTGGGTACCTGCAGGGATTCGGCCGCCATGCTCTTCCTCTGCTGGGCGGATTTCTCCATGGCCTCGCTCAGAGATTTGGCGTAATGGATCACAGCTTTGAGCTGAGAGTCAGTCAGAACCCACAGCAGGTCATCCAGAATGAAGAGCAGCTTCGAGGCCAGAACGTTACAGTCCTTCACCTGCAGGGCGGAGACAGAGAGCAGATATAGTACAGCCTGGCTCGGGTAACGTCTAGCGCCCACTTACGTGGTACTGGCACTTTGGCGGAAAAGGGGTATTAGTGGTGTTCGGATTTGCTGTAGTGGTAGCAACAAATTCAAGGAACAACATGTAAATCTGCAAACGGGTGCTTCACCAGCAGGCTGGCACATACCCTGTGTGTGAAATATGAGCAGATTGGGACGTACCCTCTTTGTGTATTAGGAGAAGTTGAGGACATACCCTGTCTGTGTATTTCGTGTGTTTGGGACATACCTTGCGTGCGGGCTGTGAGCAGTTTGGGACATACCCTGAGTGCGGACTGTGAGTAGTTTGGGACGTACCCTGAGTGTGGATCGTGAGCAGTTTGGGACATACCCTGAGTGTGGATCGTGAGCAGTTTGGGACGTACCCTGAGTGTGGATCGTGAGCAGTTTGGGATGTACCCTGAGTGCAGACTGTGAGTAATTTGGGACGTACCCAGTGTGTGAAATCGGAGCAGTTTGGGACGTACCCTGTGTGTGGATTGTGAGCAGTTTGGAAATGTACCCTGTGTATTCGGAGTATTTGGGACATACCCTGTGTGCGGACTGTGAGCAGTTTGGGACAGTCTGTGTGTACAGACTGTGACCGGTTTGAGACGTGCCCTGTCTGTGTATTTGGAGTGTTTGGGACGTGCCCCGTGTGCGGACCCTGAGCAGTTTGGGACGTACCCTGTCTGTGTATTCGGAGTGTTTGGGACGTGCCTCGTGTGCGGACTGTGAGCAGTCTGGGACGTACCCTGCGTTTGAGGGCGATGCGGATGCGGCCCTGGTTGGTGATGAGGCGTAGCGGAGTGCTGCCGAGGTCCTGATCCTCACTCTCTATGGCGTCCGCCTCGATTCGAAGACTCTGCCAGTTGATCTCCTTGAAGGTCAGAACCTGAAACCCAAACCCAAACCCGTGACTATACACACCATATATGGGCGTCACAGTCATTAACTAACTCGGTAGCGGCGGAGTAGCTCATCGCAGATACAGAATAATAAACAATGGACAGAATTCATATCGGGCCAATCACAGCATTAGCCTTAGCGCTAGCACTAGCGGTACCTCTCCTCTCTTGGGGTGCGTGATGCGCGTATAGCGGAGGTCGGTTTTCTGCCATTTGGGATTGAGGCTGTAGCCCTGCAGCTGCCACAGTTCGAAGGAGGCGTGGAACGCTCGGGCCTGGACTTTAATGGTGATGGAGTTGATGATGACGGACATGCCCTCCACCACCTTCTCGGCAAAGCCGTACTCACTGCACACAGACACACACAGTTCCGGTATCAGTGTTAGAAAATGAATAAATCCAATTTATCCAGACTAGCACACCGCCACAGTCATATCAGAACCTACACCCGCACATCTCCAGCTGCCGGTCACATGGTGTGGACATCCAGAATTACAAACAGCCCAGATAAGCTCAATTACTGTGGATGAAGTGTCTCTGTCTGTCACTCGTCTCCCTGCTCTCCCTCCATAACTCAGATCACATCACTCAGCACACACACGCGAGCACACACAGAGAGAGACAGAGTCCAGTCTGACCTTTGACCTGCAGTTATGGCAATAGGGGAGGGGCCATTAGGGGGACGGGGCTCCTCGCATGTCCTCATCTCTACCTCCACCTTATCTAGGAACTAGAGGGAGAGACAGAGAGAAAGAGACGGACAGACAGACAGACAGACAGACAGACAGAGACAGAGAGAGAGAGAAAAAGAGAGAGAGAGAGAGAGAGAGAGAGAGAGAGAGACAGAGAGAGAGAGAGAGAGAGAGAGAGAGAGAGATTAATTATGCCCACTGTGGGTAAGAACTGGGTTTACAGTGTAGTGACGGTGTTGTCTGTAAAAGCTGCTGATTCTGGATGGGACTGTAACAAACACTCAGCAGTGAACCTCACCATGAACCTGCAGCAGAGTGTAGAGAAGTGAGAGACGCAGCGGTCATATGAAACACCGAGATATCATCAATAAAGCAACCGAAAGAGGAAGAGACAGAGGAAGAGAGAAAAGAAGAAAGGAGAGCCATTCTCACCAAACAAATAGGGCTCGTCTTCAACTTCGTCCACTGGATCTGGAGAGAGAGAGAGAGAGAGAAAGAAAGAAAGAAAGATCTATATTACACCTTCTATTCACGTACACATCCTCACAAGGCCTTTTGATTTCCACTAAATCATTAAATAATCATCATTAACCAAATCATTCACCTGGCCAAACACTGAGGCTTCTATTTATAACTTCTAAAAAACAACCAACCGGTCCGCAAATGATCACCACAGGCTAACCAAACTCAATCCCAGCGAGGCTAACCCAATCCCAGCGAGGAGCAAGGGCTAACTCAATCCCAGCGAGGAGCGAGGCTAACCCAATCCCAGCGAGGAGCAAGGGCTAACTCAATCCCAGCGAGGCTAACCCAATCCCAGCGAGGAGCAAGGGCTAACTCAATCCCAGCGAGGAGCAAGGGCTAACTCAATCCCAGCGAGGCTAACCCAATCCCAGCGAGGAGCAAGGGCTAACTCAATCCCAGCGAGGCTAACCCAATCCCAGCGAGGAGCAAGGGCTAACTCAATCCCAGCGAGGCTAACCCAATCCCAGCGAGGAGCAAGGGCTAACCCAATCCCAGCGAGCAGCGAGGCTAACCCAATCCCAGCGAGGAGCGAGGCTAACCCAATCCCAGCGAGGAGCGAGGCTAACCCAATCCCAGTGAGGCTAACCCAATCCCAGCGAGGAGCGAGGCTAACCCAATCCCAGTGAGGCTAACCCAATCCCAGCGAGGAGCGAGGCTAACCCAATCCCAGCGAGGAGCGAGGCTAACCCAATCCCAGTGAGGCTAGCCAAATCCCAGCGAGGAGTGAGGCTAACCCAATCCCAGTGAGGACCAAGGCTAACCCAATCCCAGTGAGGTTTACCAAATCCCAGCGAGGAGCGAGGCTAACCTAATCCCACCTAGGCTAACCGAATCCCTGTGAGGAGCGAGGCGAACCTAATCCCACCTAGGCTAATCGAATCCCTGTGAGGAGCGAGGCTAACCAAATCCCAGCGAGGCTAACTCAATCCCTGTGAGGAGCGAGGCTAACCCAATCCCAGCGAGGAGCGAGGCTAACTCAATCCCTGTGAGGAGCGAGGCTAACTCAATCCCAGCGAGGAGCGAGGCTAACCTAATCCCACCTAGGCTAACCGAATCCCTGTGAGGAGCGAGGCGAACCTAATCCCACCTAGGCTAATCGAATCCCTGTGAGGAGCGAGGCTAACCAAATCCCAGCGAGGCTAACTCAATCCCTGTGAGGAGCGAGGCTAACCCAATCCCAGCGAGGAGCGAGGCTAACTCAATCCCTGTGAGGAGCGAGGCTAACTCAATCCCAGCGAGGAGCGAGGCTAACCCAATCCCACCTAGGCTAACCGAATCCCTGTGAGGAGCGAGGCTAACTCAATCCCAGCGAGGAGCGAGGCTAACCCATAGCGATGCTATATCCCAGCGATGACTGACAGGCCTGGAGACTGTCAGTCAGTGTGCTCGGTTCTCTGTCTGTACACGTCTCCACTCACTCTGATGGCAGCCTTGTTGCAGTAGACGCGGGTGACAGCCAGCCAGGTGGGCAGATCCAGCATGTTCTGTAGAACCTCCTCGTCCAGCTCCAGGTTGGAGAGCTGACCCTCGCCCTTCAGCGTGCTCAGGTTGATCTTATCTGGAGAGAGGTTCTTCGTGAACCTGCACAGGAACACAGGAACAGAGGTGTTCAAACAAACGTACCTCTGCAGAACCAACACAACATCCACGAGACGTGCACCTGCCAAAAGTTTGGGGACGCCTAGCTTATTAGCATTCTCATTTGAAATCCAGAACATGATAAACAAACATTACGGTTACTAAACAGTCACAGGGTTCCCCCTTCATATGGGGTAAACTGGTGTAGATGGAATGGGCGGGGCTTAACGGCTGTGGGGTAAAAGGGCTGGGCTAATCTACTCTAGGCTGAGTGGGCAGGGCTAAATTGCTGTAGACTGAGCAGGTGGGGCCAGCCTGCTACAGGCTGAATTGTCAGGACTCAACTACTGTTAGCAGAATGGGTGGGGCTAAACACCTGTAGACAGAATGGGAGTGGCTAAACTGCTGTAGACAGAATGGGCTAATTAACTGGTCGGACGGGTACCTGCACAGTTAACTGACTAAATGGGTGGGGATACAACTACTGTAGGCAGAACGAGTGGTGTTAAACTGCTGTAGGCTAGTAGGCTGAATAGGCGGGGCTAAATGGCAGGGTTAAAGTGTAATAGGCTGAATGGGCGGGGCTAAATGGCAGGATTAGACTGCAGTAGGCTGAATGGGCGGGGCTAAATGGCAGGATTAGACTGCAGTAGGCTGAATGGGCGGGGCTAAATGGCAGGATTAGACTGCAGTAGGCTGAATGGGCAGGGCTAAATAGCAGGGTTAAACTATAGTACGCTAAATGGCAGGGTTAGACAGTAGTAGGCTGAATGGGCGGGGCTAAATGGCAGGGTTAAATTGTAGAAGGCTGAATGGGCGTGGTTAAATGGCAGGGTTAAACTGTAGTAGGCTGAATGGGCGGGGCTAAATGGCAGGGTTAGACGATAGTAGGCTGAATGGGCGGGGCAAAATGGCAGGGTTAGACGATAGTAGGCTGAATGGGCGGGGCAAAATGGCAGGGTTAAACTGTAGTAGGGTGAACGGGCGGGGCTAAATGGCAGGGTTAGACAGTAGTAGGCTGAATGGGCGGGGCTAAACGGCAGGGTTAGACGGTAGTAGGCTGAACGGGCGGGGCTAAATGGCAGGGTTAGACTGTAGTAGGCTGAATGGGCGGGGCTAGACTGCCGAACAGGAGATGCTGTATGCTGATAGGCCTGAAAGGACACATTTAATAAAACTACGGGCTTTGAAACAGACTGGTCCTGTAGTTTAAAGTCCATGTATGTACTGTAGAGTCGAACCGGGCCTCTAAACCATGACCCAGTCCAGCGGTTCTGAACAGAAGCATGGTAATGCGGGAAACCACTGGCTTCGTTGAAAGAGGCTCTGTCCCAGCAGCTTATCTGCAGGAGTAAATAATAAAGCCTCTGTGTGTTTATGGATTATGGCAGAGTTACTCCGAGCTACAGTCGTCACGGCTACAGGCGAATAAAGACGCTCTTTGAGAAACAAAACCTCCGGGATTTTACAGTCAGATTACATCTCCGCTACTCATTACACACCCATTACACACAGGCCCAGGGCTGTTCAGCCAACTACAGCGTCAATACAGCAGCAGGAGAGCGGGACCACGCCTCCAGAGGCTCGTCTTCCACGCACGGCATTCCTGGGTTTCCAGAACCCTTATTTAGAGCCCAATATGAACGACTTTGAAAAGAAACTGCAGTGAGACTCAGCTGACTCAGGTGTGGTTACCTAGCTGCAGTGAGATTACCTGACTCAGGTGCGATTACCTAGCTGCCGTGTGATTACCTGGCTCAGAGGCCAAATCCCCAGCTGCAGTGTGATTACCTAGCTCAGGTGTGATTACCTAGCTGCAGTGTAACTACCTGGCTGAGGTGTGATTAACTAGCTGCAGTGTAACTACCTGGCTGAGGTGTGATTAACTAGCTGCAGTGAGACTACCTGGCTCAGGTGTGATTACCTGTCTCGGGTGTGATTAACTAGCTGCACTGTGACTACCTGGCTCAGGTGCGATTACCTAGCTGCCAAGTGATTACCAGGCTCAGAGGCCAATCCCCAGTTGCAGTGTGATTACCTGTCTCAGGTGTGATTACCTAGCTGCAGTGTGACTACCTGTGTCAGGTGTGATTACCTAGCTGCAGTGTGACTACCTGGCTCAGGCACGATTACCAAGCTACCTGGCTCAGGTGTGATTAACTAGCAGTAGGGCGATTACCTGGCTCAACCGTGAATACCTAGCTGCAGTGTGATTACCTGTCTCAGGTGTGATTACCTGTCTCAGATGTGATTAACTAGCTGCAGTGTGGCTACCTGGCTCAGGCACGATTACCAAGCTGCGGTGTGATTACCTGGCTCAGGTGTGATTAACTAGCAGCAGGGCGATTACCTGGCTCAACTGCGAATACCTAGCTGCGGTGTGATTACCTGTCTCAGGTGTGATTACCTGTCTCAGGTGTGATTAACTAGCTGCAGTGTGGCTACCTGGCTCAGGCACGATTACCAAGCTGCGGTGTGATTACCTGGCTCAGGTGTGATTAACTAGCGGCAGGACGATTACCTGGCTCAGGTGCGATTACCTAGTTGCAGTGTGGCTACCTGGCTCAGGCACAATTACCAAGCTGCGGTGTGATTACCTGGCTCAGGTGTTATTAACTACCAGCAGGGCGATTACCTGGCTCTGGTGCGATTACCTAGCTGCGGTGTGATTACCTGGCTCAGGTGTGATTACCTGTCTCAGGTGTGATTAACTAGCTGCGGTGTGATTACCTGGCTCAGGCACGATTACCAAGCTGCGGTGTGATTACCTGTCTCAGGTGTGATTAACTAGCTGCAGTTTGGCTACCTGGCTCAGGCATGATTACCGAGCTGCGGTGTGATTACCTGGCTCAGGCATGATTACCAAGCTGCTGTGTGATTACCTGGCTCTGGTGTGATTACCTGGCTCAGGTGTGTAGTAAATAGGAAAAGGACAAACTCAAACACTGATATTATTGATGTTGACTCCAATGAAGTGTCACGTCAATCAAGAAATTCAATAACTGGGGCAATCTCAATATACAGCATATAAATTGACAACGCCATAGCACAATACACCACACAGGAAGGCGGCGGTGGTGGGGTCGTTCCAGCATCCGCCTCCAGACGAACCACCACCCTTATTTCGGAACAATAACATTGTTTTGTTTTTCCTTCGTAGCTGATTGATAGTTCGACAGTTCGATCCCGTTATGAGGTATGACTTATCTGTGAGGTGTTTCCCGGCACATGACCTCACTGTGCTCGCCTCCTCCCCCCTGTGAACCAGATGCTCCACATCAAAGGGTGACTATCCGGAGCCAGACGGAATAAAGCGGCTCTAAAACACAGACCTGCATAATAAAGAGCTCTGACCACTTCAACCACGTCCTCCTACTCCTGAACAAACATCCAGGACGCATTAACGCAGGTGGATGTGGACTGGGATTAAGCGTACTCCAGGTTCACGCTGAACCAGATGACCTAAAACTCAAACTGCAGCCTCCAGCAGACGTGGGAGGAGCCTAACGATAACACATTTAAATATTCTCACACAACCTACACCACCAAAACAAGGACCGAGGTGTGAAAACCTGAGATCTGATTCTCTACCAGGGTGGCGTTTCTGTGCCGTACGGATTCGGAGCTGATTTGGATGTAATTCGAAGTTGATTCTGATTCTATGCTGAACCTTATTCAGTCCCGATTCTGATTTGAATCTGAGATGATTCTGAATCAGTCTGGTTTCTGTGCTGATTCTGAATCAGTCTGATTTCTGTGCTGATTCTGAAATGATTCTGAATCAGTCATGTTTCTGTGCTGATTCTGAGATGATTCTGAATCAGTCTGGTCTCCTAGCCGATTCTGATTCAGTCAGGATTCTGTGCTGATTCTGAGATGATTCTGAATCAGTCAGGTTTCTGTGCTGATTCTGAGATGATTCTGAATCAGTCAGGTTTCTGTGCTGATTCTGAAATGATTCTGAATCAGTCTGGTTTCTGAGATGATTCTGAATCAGTCTGGTTTCTGAGATGATTCTGAGCTGATTCTGAATCAGTCAGGTTTCTGTGCTGATTTTAAAATGATTCTGAATCAGTCAGGTTTCTGTGCTGATTCTGATATAATTCTGAATCAGTCTGGTCTCCTAGCCGATTCTGAATCAGTCAGGTTTCTGTGCTGATTCTGAAATGATTCTGAATCAGCCTTGTTTCTGTGCTGATTCTGAATCAGATTCTGTTTTAGGATGGATTCTAATTCAGTGCTGACTCTGGACTGAATCTGAGCAGATTCTGTGTTGATTCAGATTCAGTGCCGAGTCTGTACTGAATCTGGTGCCGATTCCATACTGAATCTGACTCTGCTGAATCTGAGCTGATTCTGTTTCAGTGGGGATTCTAATTCGGTGCTGACTCTGGACTGTTTCTGTGCTGAAAATGGAACCGTATGGTTCATTACCCCGAGAGGAGAGGCTGGGTTATATACTGTCCTCCAGTATAGTGCTCCCGCATGTTCTTTGATGTAGCTGTTGGAGTAAACCTCCTTTAATAAACACACATGCACACACACACACACAAAGACTAAACACAATAGGTCACGTCATGGAGGAGCAGGACGTTACTGGGTGTAGCTGAAAGCCCGTCTGAGCAGTGATAACAGAAAACAAAGAGATTCATTTGATTGAAAACTGTAATAAAAGCCCAGCACATTTACATTATATTAGTTACCTCTATATGCTAAACGCAGGATTAGCCTCAAAGCTAATTTCCCCATTCTCAAGTGTAGGACCAATGAGGAAGCCACACCTAAAACCGGACCCATCACAGCCTACATTATTACTCCAGAAAGGGGAAAGGGCGGGTTCACTCTAGTGTTAAGGCAACCCGCTCGGGTACTGCTGAAACACCGTCCGCACGTCTTACGAAATCAGGCGTCATCAGCAGTTTCAGTCCAGGCCCTCTGCTCCAAATACTCGACCCTGACACAGCTGGATCAGAACCCAGAGTCAAGCTCCTTACTCAACACGGCCACCATAGCTTAGTCTGGAGCTGAAACTCCCCTACACCATTTATTACTCTGTTCCACAGTGAGCCACATTAACATCTGATTAACACCCTGACAGGACTCCAGAACAGCCAATAAATACCGCAAGCCTGAAGACTGATGCGGTCAACATCAATAAGAAGGGAACAGCCAGCAGAAAAAAAGGAATAGACGGCCCGGCTCGGCCCAACCTACAAGGCTTTACATGCAGGTATATAAAGGAACCTGCCCATAGGAGCAGGGTGGGACTGGCCCACCCTGGCCCGAGCTGAGGGAATAAAGAGGGGGTGGCCCGAGCTGAGGGAATAAAGATGGACCGGCCCGAGCTGATGGAATAAAGATGGACCGGCCCGAGCTGATGGAATAAAGATGGACCGGCCCGAGCTGATGGAATAAAGATGGACCGGCCCGAGCTGATGGAATAAAGAGGGAGCGGCCCGAGCTGAGGGAATAAAGAGGGAGCGGCCCGAGCTGAGGGAATAAAGATGGACCGGCCCGAGCTGATGGAATAAAGAGGGAGCGGCCCGAGCTGATGGAATAAAGAGGGAGCGGCCCGAGCTGAGGGAATAAAGAGGGAGCGGCCCGAGCTGAGGGAATAAAGAGGGAGCGGCCCGAGCTGAGGGAATAAAGAGGCATCGGCCCGAGCTGAGGGAATAGAGAGGGAGCGGCCCGAGCTGATGGAATAAAGAGGGAGCGGCCCGAGCTGAGGGGATAAAGAGGGAGCGGCCCGAGCTGAGGGAATAAAGAGGGAGCGGCCCGAGCTGAGGGAATAAAGAGGGAGCGGCCCGAGCTGAGGGAATAGAGAGGGAGCGGCCCGAGCTGAGGGAATAGAGAGGGAGCGGCCCGAGCTGAGGGAATAGAGAGGGAGCGGCCCGAGCTGAGGGAATAAAGAGGGAGCGGCCCGAGCTGAGGGAATAAAGAGGGAGCGGCCCGAGCTGAGGGGATAAAGAGGGAGCGGCCCGAGCTGATGGAATAAAGAGGGAGCGGCCCGAGCTGAGGGGATAAAGAGGGAGCGGCCCGAGCTGATGGAATAAAGAGGGAGCGGCCCGAGCTGAGGGAATAGAGAGGGAGCGGCCCGAGCTGAGGGAATAGAGAGGGAGCGGCCCGAGCTGAGGGAATAGAGAGGGAGCGGCCCGAGCTGAGGGAATAGAGAGGGAGCGGCCCGAGCTGAGGGAATAGAGAGGGAGCGGCCCGAGCTGAGGGAATAGAGAGGGAGCGGCCCGAGCTGAGGGAATAAAGAGGGAGCGGCCCGAGCTGAGGGAATAGAGAGGGAGCGGCCCGATCTGAGGGAATAAAGAGGGAGCGGCCCGATCTGAGGGAATAAAGAGGGAGCGGCCCGATCTGAGGGAATAAAGAGGGATCGGCCCGATCTGAGGGAATAAAGAGGGAGCGGCCCGAGCTGAGGGAATAAAGAGGGAGCGGCCCGAGCTGAGGGAATAAAGAGGGAGCGGCCCGAGCTGAGGGAATAAAGAGGGAGCGGCCCGAGCTGAGGGAATAAAGAGGGAGCGGCCCGAGCTGAGGGGATAAAGAGGGAGCGGCCCGAGCTGAGGGGATAAAGAGGGACCGGCCCCAGCTGAGGGAATAGAGAGGGAGCGGCCCGAGCTGAGGGAATAAAGAGGGAGCGGCCCGAGCTGAGGGAATAGAGAGGGAGCGGCCCAAGCTGAGGGAATAAAGAGGGAGCGGCCCGAGCTGAGGGAATAAAGAGGGATCGGCCCGAGCTGAGGGAATAAAGAGAGAGCGGCCCGAGCTGAGGGAATAGAAACGGACTGGCCCAGCCTTATGGGATAAAAATGGGACCAGCCCAACTTGAGGGATAGAAGAGGGATCAGACCAGCTCGCAG